>CACRXK020011848.1:0-15814 GCA_902702795.2 Paramuricea clavata
AGGTCGCCGAAAATAATTTTCCGAAAAAAACTTTTCAGGTAAAATTCGAAAATTTGGTACTTTCAGGTAGATTTAACCAAACACTCCTCCGCTGAAGTGAGATACTCGCGGCGGCACTGACAGCAATAATATGTGTCGTGAATGACTTTTAAATTTTGAAAAAGAACAATTCAACCTATAATTTAACTGTAGACTATAGCGGAATATTAAGAATTTTGTCGTGCTTAAAATTTCTAATATAATTATATCAGCTACTTAAATATCCTGAAAATCCTCCTAAACTTTCTATATACTACGCATACAAAGCATGTATATACATCGATAACGCACAAAATGCAGAATTGTAAACAATTTGATCTTTAATTATGACAGTGTGCGACACGCCTGGTGGCGTCATTTTTAAAAGGGATGTAAATGATGATCTGTGAAATTTCTGAAGAACTGTATATGTTTGAATAAATTAATATATTTCTTTAGATGTGTCCAGTTTAAAAACCAATATCATAGCTCAATTCACATAACCGATTTATACGCTGTGTGCTCATCAATGCCCAGTACACCGTTTCTGTGTTGCGATCAACTACAAGGAGAAGCTTGGAGAGAATGGATCGAATTGCCAATTGACAAACACGACTAAACATAAATTTGACGAAAACACAAAGAGTTTGGACGTTTCGAAAGGTTAATGTGGATCGAAGTCTATTGGTAGGCAGATTTAAATAGGCCTATCTTTCATAAAAGTCGGTTTAAAATCATCTATAAAATATTGTTACAAATATTTCATATCAAGCTTAATTCTTGAAATATTTTTAATGTAAGCAATCATGCAGCTGTCTGTCTCATTGCATTATTGAGGATATGCATATTGCGACCATGTCATGCACAAGGTTTTGTCTTGACAGCCATGCAGTGATAAATATGAACCCGATACTATCGTTTTTGGTTGTTATTTCAAGTTTCGAATTGAATAAAAACATTGACAACACTTGATTGTTACTCAGCAACTTAGAAGTAATTGTATAAGGCATTAGGGCTAACCCCACTCCTGACGACATCAAAACGATAGTTAATGAGTTTATGAATTGATCCAAGATGGCCGACATGCAGCTCATTGCAATTCAGTCAAAATATTTCAAGAGTAAACTTGATATGAAAAATCTGCAACAAGATTTTAGAGATAATTTAAACGTTCTTTCAAATGAGACAATAATAAAAAAATGTTTGCCATTGCCCTTCAAATATGAATCTGCTATACTGTAGTTCGTCTGAATTGATTCGACGAAAACACAAAGAAAAAGGACCGAGTTTGGACGTTTCGAAAGGTTAATGTGGATTGAAATCTATTGGTAGGCCGATTCAAATATAATTCGTCAATGAATCTGCGCTATAATTCATCTGGAGTAAATTTGCTTCATAATTCACAATCGTGGCCCCGTAACGTACGAAACTGGAATAAACGCGGGAAAATTGCCGGCAATCGTAGAAATAGAAAACAGTTGACTAAAAAATCGACGCATTTTCCAAAAATTATCTATAAAACTATATAGCATCAAAGTTAAAGTAATGCTTCTGAGAAGATGTAAATATCGGAGTTATTTACCGTAAAAAATGCTGGGGTCAATCGGAAAAGGAAACTTGTGAAAAAACAACAAACGTCTACAACTCCAAAATCGAAAGAAATACGAAACTAATTGTTAAAAAAGTAAGATTACAATTCACTCGGTCAATGTAGCTTTCATTCCTGAACTTCTAGTCTATAGGTCTGCTTGCAGAAATATCTTCGGGGCGCAGGCATAGTTCATAATTATATAAAAGTAAAAAAACTTCCATTGCGAATCAAGAACATTTGAACGCAATGTGTTATTTTCCTGGCATCCTTTGGAGGAGAAGTGAATGAATGCCACAATGGTGGAACAATGATTTGGGATCCAGTTAAACCATTCTCCTGTCTATGTCAGAAGGGATATGAAGGAGAATATTGTGAAAAGGGTAAGATGTCGTGTAATCATCAAACATGAATCTTACTCGATAAAACTAAATGTTGAAGGATTTTTGAATTGATTCCGCCGCAAGTTCGATTCCTGTCAGATGGCCTACAGTTGTATATTATTCGCAGCTGACCCCGGTTAGATCTAAAAATGTATATGGGGGTAAATATCAGGACTGTTTTGGGCATCACACTCGATTGGACTAAGGTTGAAGGGTTTTATAGACGAAAATTTCGAGTGTAATTTTTTATACGGTACATTTATTTAGAGCTAACATGCAGGAACAGCTACGAGTGTTAATGTTAATGTTAAGTGTTAATAGTGCACATTTTTCTTGTGTAGTCCAAATTTCTTCTTACACTATTCAATAACTAAAGTTGATATTCTATCTTTCTGAAAACGACAATGTTCCAGTTCCAGCCCAATCTCGTACCCAGAGCAATGCCTGTGCGCGGGCTAGGATGGCATTGGCTCTGGGTAAATTGAATTTTTCCTGTGCTGTGATTGGTTTAACGTTTGTCAATCGTGCATGCCGACAAAAAACCGGAACCCCTAAATTTAGGGGTTCCGGTTGTCAATTTCCCCAGAGCCAATGCCATCCTAACCCGCGCACAGGCATTGCTCTGGGTACGAGATTGGTTCCAGCCATGTTTTTATATTAGTTCCTGCCGGAACCGGAACTCTGAAAAATCGGGGTTCCGGCCGGAACTAACCGGCAGGAACCAATTTCCAGTACACCCCTAATATACACATATATATATATATATATATATATATATAAATATATTCCAGATAGAACTAGATATTCCTTTCTTTTCTTAAACAATACACTAAGGTCATGTTTTGGTCTCGGAAATCTTGTCGTCAGAGCCACAGAACTTTACAAAATTCCTGGCAGAATGGTTGCCACACGACAGGAACTGGAGTGTTTGTTGGCGAGCAACGAGAGATGGTTGGGCAGCCACAACATTCCACACTAAATGCGATGGCAAAGTTCCTACTCTGACAATCGTTAAAGTTGTCAAGAATTCGAAAAATTTGATTTTTGGTGGATATGCCACGAAAACATGGGCTGTGATGGTAAGATTGAAAATATTTATATATACTTGTGTACATTATTCCTATCATGCAGGCCCGTGGGTTACTCATCTAGGTGTATCACTGTAGCGTAGCCAGCCCGACGATTTAGTCCCGCTATGCAAATATTTTCGTGTTCATTGACTGTGAAAACAATCAATTTCTATAATAATTTTGAATTTGCATAGCGGGACTAAATTGTGGGGCTAGCTACGCCACTTAATTGCTGTATGGAAACATATTTTCCCTTCATATATGTGTAAACTTTAAAAAATATTACCGAAACTAAACAGCTATAGTAATTTTTGGTCTGCCATTCCACTATCCCTTTTTCTTGGAGTAAAATTCTATTAAGTTGATGATCACGTCTTGATTGACGTTGCGTTTTATTCGCCGAACTCAGGGTCGCAATAGACCTTATGCATAATGACGTCACAAGCCTGGATGCCCGCGAGGAATGCTGGTCCTAGTAGTCATCGCCTGGGAAAATTAAACAATTCAAAATAGCCACTATTGAAATTTTCTCGGGCGGCGATACGAAGATCAGCATTCATCGGGGGCATCAAGCCTTGTGACGTCATTATACATAAGGTCTATCAGCTGTAAGAACTCCAAACCAAACCAATCATCGGCCTTGGTTCTACCATACTCTCTCGATCGTGCATCCACCTCGATTGAAAATTTCAGTAAAGTCGTGGCTAACATGAACATATTAGGGTACAGTTCTGCACAAAATCTACAGTTCCAAACCCATTTGTGCAGTTCAGTTAAAACACCAATGTGCAGTTACCAAGTTATCGAAAGTACAAAACATCACCTTAAAATGTATTTGTGGTTTCCCTATAGTGGATGCTCCAGAAAATTCCAGAAATACAGTCATTGAGCACCAAACGTCGGTATTAACATTTTCTGGGGCAGGTCATCCCTATTTTCTTCACAAATCACTTACGTACTGGGGTGAGGAACCGAGGGTAAAACTGGGACGAACAAAGCCCGCACTAGAGATTAGAGTGGGAGAACATAATATTCTACGTTGTCTGAAATGCAACCTTAATGTTTATTTTATTTCCCGTTACGTGGTTTGAAACCAGAACTTAACAGACTCTAGACGTCGACATTTTCTGGGGAAACATGCCCACAGAAAACCCTCCCACGCCCAAAACCGAGTTTGCCTGGTCTGTACCCCACCATAAACTGAAAATTCGCAAACGTTGTGGCAAATTCATATTACTGTATTAGTATGGGTACTTTGAGGTCTTCTGGTATCTCTATCACACAAAAGAGTTCTGCATGCGCATGCATGGCTGTTTTCCAAACGTAACTTCAATTCATAGGGTGCAATTTGGAAGGTGTTTTTTGAACTATCAAAATGTCAGACAATTTGTCCTACGTGTGACCTCTATAAAACTTGGACTATATTGCCACAGTAGCCATTCACGCATAATTCATCACGTGCGCGACTGCTTTTATGCATGATTGATTTCTTACATACTCTTTACAAAGAGTTTTAACAATTTCGTTCCGTCACACGATTGCCCGGAGTTTAAGAGGATTGTCATGCCGTTGAAGAGGTAATTCGATGGAGGCCATGAACGTGGGTCGATCGTAGTATTTCATGACCATGCATGGGCCTTGTGTATTGGCGAATTACCTGAGTCACTATATATACATATTATTGCTGTTCTCGAGTGCCGAGAACACTACCTCTCCCCTATACTACTACATTGACACTTCCGGAGAAGATGAGCAAATTCTGCCCCGAAACGAGATAAACATGAAAACTGTAGTAATAAATTAATGTACGAAAGGGCAACTGTAATAGTCGCAGTTACGAGAAGGGGAAGAGGGATGGGCCAGAAGAACGACGGTCATGATCACGAATGATTGCTCATCCATCGCGATGAGACCGACAGGGGCGAAACGATGCCTAACCGACGGAAAATCGAACTAAACGCAGAGTAGACGGGCGGCCGACTGACGACATAAAACATACTAGGGGGAACGACGTCTCGCGATTGCCGTAGCAGCACAACAACGTACAACACACAAGGGATGGGGGATAACACTCACCCAACCAACCGACCAAACGAAGGATGACGGGTGACGGAAGCGTTTCTACTGACTAAAGAGGGGAATCAGAGTGCCGGGCTTTATGGAGTAGGGATGCAAATCTCATTAGCATATCCCAAGCTAGGGTTCAGACCCCCTAAACAGACAAAGACCACTCCGCTCAATTCTTAATGTCATTTATTTGATGAATCTATTGAAAAATATGCGTGAATTAAGGCTACTGTGGTAAACCAGTTGCGCGTTTGACTTAATGTACATTATAAAACAGTCGCTTACCCAAAAGATTCATCACGAAATATTTTATCATTCATAAATAATCACACAACCTCAGATTGTTTTGTTTATTTTTGGCAGATGGTTATACATCCGCTTCAGGATCCTTTATCTTCGCTCTTCGTAATAATGACAACCTTGCTCCTTTCAAGGCTCCGCTGAAAGATGAGAATGACGAGGATGCAATTTACCGTAAAATGTATTATGGGCCAACCTTTGGTACGGGCAGGGACTTGAGAATTGTCCACGATACGTTAAATCCTCCAGATTCCTACGCAACTTTGGGTCGCACCTACCAAGCTCCACTTGGATATACTTACAATGAAGACAACACAAGATCCCTTCTTGGAGGGAGCGCATGGTTCACTCCATCAGAAGTTGAAGTGTTACATTATATTTAAACAGAGAACGTTTGATTTTTGTTTATATTATTTTCAAAGTGGCTGCAGTTATTTCGCGTTAATTCATGATAATTTGGAAAAGTTATATATCTGGGAAAGTTGTGCTAATTATAAGTAACATTGTATCCGGAGTAGAATGGATTTTTTTTTATGTATTTCGAATCAAATTTATATAGTTTATTTATAACTTGCTTTTATTATTATTATTTTTATTATTATTATTATTATTATTATTATTATTATTATTATTATTATTATTATTATTATTATTATTATTATTATTATTATTATTATTATTATTATTATTATTATTATTATTATTATTATTATTATTATTATTATTATTATGGTGACGAGTTACGACCAGACCTTCTATTGACAATTGAAAATAAGATTTTGGTACATTCTAGAATTAACTGTTGGATTCGAAACAAACCTGAAAACTAACTCAGATCGAAAACATGAAAAATATTTGACTCTAATTACCGATCAAGAAAATATATATGATGAAGTTAAGTTTGTTAATGTATCTATAAGCTCTTTAGGTGTATTTGGTGAATCGACGAATACTTTATTTGATATGCTCCATGATCTGAAGTACGACGAACAATGTATTAAATATGTAAAAAAGAAAATAATTGCTACTTGTATTCGCACGTCGTATTATATATTCTGTAGACGAAACAAAGACTGGAACAACCCAGAACTTTTACACTTTTAACTAAATTTAAAAGATTTTCACCTGTATATATATTTTAGCTTTAAACTCAATTCAAGTGGACATTGATAAGCTACCTTTTATTAAGTGAGGTTTATCAATGTATATATAGTATATCGTAAATATCTAATAAAAAGTTTCCATTATTATTATTATTATTATTATTAAGTGATTTCCCTCATTGATGAACTAATGTCCGAAATAGATCTTAAACCTCTTCACCCAAAAAACAAAATTTTACTTTACAGTCGTTATGTTTTGTCCAAGCTATCCTGGCATTTTACTGTTGCTACGATATCTAAAACTTGGGTAGTCGAAAATATCGATTCTTCGGTGAACAAGTACATCCGAAAATGGCTGGAAGTACCTATATCTGGAACACTGAGTAACGTTTTTCTAACCCATAATAAGTTTGGTCTAAATATCCTCCCTGCATCAGTCAAATTCATTCAGTGTCAAACAGTTCTACGCAATGCCCTAAAAACATCTCCAAACGATTCAATAAACGAACTGTGGAAGTCAACTAATAATCATACTAACATTCAATACGATAGCTACAACTCAACTAAAGAAGTTTTAAAAACTTTCCATTCTCAACAAGAAAATAAACTTAGGAACCATTTGAAATGTCAAGGTTCCTTTTTCGAAAATGTTTCTAAATTCTCCCTGTCACAACTTAACGCAATCTGGTCGGTATCGCAATCAAAGCTACCAAAGAACATTTTCAACTTTACAATTCGTTATATAAATAATACCCTTCCTACCCGAAAGAACCTCAGTAGATGGGGAATTTCATCAAGTTCTGACTGCTCGTTCTGCTTACACCCTGAATCACTTCTACACGTTGTTGCCGGTTGTCAACATTACTTGAAACGATTTACTTGGAGACACGATTGCATACTAAACTTTCTTGCAAAAACTTTTCAAAGTTTAAACGAATGCAAATTACATGTTGATCTTCCTGGATTTGAAAGCCCCTCGATTATTACGGGAGATGAATATATCGTCCTGATTTACTTGTCTGTACTTCAGACAAACACCTCTACGTTGTTGAACTTACCTTGGCTTTGAATCAAACCTCACAAACAATGTTAACCGCAAGAAAGCTAAATATAAAAACCTAATTAGAGAACCGGATCAAAACTTTACATTAGTTAAATTTATAAATCTTTCTGTCAGTTCGCTAGGGGTGTTTGACAAAGAATGTCATACATTCGTAAAAATGCTAAATGAGTTAGGACTGGATAATCAACACCAACAATATTGTATCAGAAAAATTATATCTATTGCCATCCGATCAACGTACTACATATTTTGCTGTAGAAATAAAGAATGGACAAATCCCGAACTAATGAACATTTAAAGTAACTATTTCTATAAATAAGTAGCAATTTTTGTATATAAAATTATAACCATGCATGTATAAGTGATTCAAGTAGTCAATTGTAGGTTACCTCAAGAAGTGAGATTTACAATTGTATATATCTATAAATGTTCTATTAATAAAGTTTTCATTATTATTATTATTATTATTATTATTATTATTATTATTATTGTTATTATTATTATTATTATTATTATTATTATTATTATTATTATTATTATTATTATTATTATTATTATTATTATTATTATTATTATTATTATTATTATTATTAGAATTTTATAACCACACCGATATCTGTAGAACGGGGCGTACTGCAGGGAGACTGTTTGTCCCCCTTGCTTTTCAATTTATGTGTGAATTCACTCATTAACACGATAAATTATGAAAGGATACAGTGCCTTGGTTATGTTAATGATATATCCTTAAACCCTCGTCATTGGTTCCAATTTGCGGACGATGCTGCAATTATATCTGCACATAACGAAGACAATCAACTACTGTGTAATGCATTTAGTAAATGGGCAGACTTATATATCCGAGTAAATAAGTGCCACACTTTTGGGATCAAAAAGTTTGGGACAAAAGCAGTCCAGTATAAACCTACTATAAAAATCTCAGGTCAACAGGTTCCCCCAATCGAGGACGGTGAAAGTTTTATGTATTTAGGTAAGCAATTCAATTTTGAAATGGATTGTACTGAAACCAAAATTGAGATCCTTGATGAAATCCAACACTACTTAAAGAAAATTGATCTTATCCCAATAAATCCTTTTTCCAAAATACGCGTGGTTCAAAGTTATGTCTACTCAAAGTTCTTCTGGCGTTTTTCAATCTACCCGCTCACTACAAGCTGGATACATTCTAATCTGGATTCTATAATTTCCAAAATATATCCGGAAATGGCTCCAGATCCCAATCAGCGGTAACATTAGTCATCTAAAGCTTCCTAAATTACAACTGGGAATTGATTTCTGTTCCCCCTCTGACATATATAATCAATGTAAACTAACAGTGCGCAGAATCTTGAGAACTTCTGTCAACTCCGATATTCAACAGCTATATACCAAAACGTCATCAAAAAACATCGTCACTGATGATATTATTGAACGGGCGGCTGCTGGTATCTCTGAACAATACATGTTAAGAAACGCTGCAAAGAAGATTCTGGTAAAGAAAAACCTTAACGAAATTTGGTCAAACTTTGTAGAACTAAAAGAACAATCCGTGATCATTACCTGCTTAACTGATACTTGCTATAAGAAGATGATTAAAGTATGGCACGAAATTGTCACTCGAATGCCCAGCAATATAGTATGCTTTGCTAGGAGTCTAAGAGCGTTAATTTTAAGTTTAGGAAATAATTCTAACCTAAAGTGCTGGAACATTCGTGACTCCGCCAACTGTCAGCTGTGCAACAAGTTACAAACCCAGCTACACGTTTTTTCCAAGTGTAAGGTAGCCCTAGAACAACAACGCTATACTTGGCGGCATGACTCGATTCTGATGACTATTATTCATCACTTAAAAGTTGCAGTTGGTGCAGATCTTCGACTGTTTGCGGACTGTCCTAATTCAGGTACGACCTGTACTTCAACTCTATTTCGAACGCTAAGACCTCATATAGTGGTGGACTTTAAGGGTTCTGTATAATTATGTGGTTGAATTAACTGTTCCCTACGAAACCAATTGTACGAAGAGCTACGAAGGCTAAACGTCGCAAGAAAGAAAGATACAGACATCTAAGATCTGAGCTGATCACGGCGTGTTATGCGTTTGAAGTTATTACACTTGAAGTAACCACTCTAGGTTTTGTGTCGAAAGATATTGACAGATTTCGTAGATTATTACGAACACTTGAAATGAACGACGAACGTATTATTAAAAAATGTATGGAGGTAGCTCTGAGAGCAACATTCTACATTTACTGCAGAAGAAACAAGCCGTGGAATAACCCAGACTTACTGAATTTTTATTAGCTACTATTGATATAAAGTGTAGAGAATGGACCTATCTGTCTAATATAGTGAACTGTTTCTCTATTTTCCTGATTTAATTGAAAGTCTAATTATGTGATATATTTGTATAAATTATCATGTTATTAATAAAGATTTCTGTTGTTTAAAAAATTATTATTATTATTATTAATGATCTTCAAACACGGTAACCTTTCACATAGGTGATTTTCAAAGGGCCGTGCGGAAAATACATATACATTATAAAAGAAGGAACTAATAAACTAAATTACACTTATTTACAAAATATTTAACAATTATTCACCGAAGGCGAAGTGATTACCGGTGAATATTCACCGAGACGAAGTCGAGCCTGAGGCGAATAATTGTTTTAGTATAAATTTTTAATGAATAAAACAAAATATCCAAGTTATCCAACTATAAGTTTAATTAAAATTCAGAAATAAAACTGTTTTCGACCGGTTTACGGTTTAGTGTTGCAGTGTTTCTTGTACACGCACGCTTTCAAAATGGCTTCCTGTGCGACTTTATTGCTTTATTACAAAGTTATTTTTCTCGATTTCTGCTTAGAATATAAACACAATGATGGAATGACTTTTTTACCAGACTTAGAATTAAAAATAGTTTCTGTTTAGCATTAATTTGTTCAGGAAATGGCTGAGAAATTTGGTAAAATGAAATGTAAAACTATATCAGTTCGAATTAATATAAAAGTTTTAATACACTTTTCACTTTACAAGTTTTAAAAACACAAATAGTACAATACTACGGTGGCCCGTTAGGGACACGCTTGTTCCGTAGAAAATCACATTCGTTCTGTCTACTTGAAGTAGTTTTCCTTAATAACAGAGCGTTTCTGTATAAATGTGCGGCGTTTCCGTAGAAAATTCAGACGACTTCCGCAGAAATATAGACGCTTTCCGTACAAATGTAGACTTCTTCCGTACAAATGTAGATGCCTTCCATGGAAATGTTATACATGCCTTCCATACAAATGTAGACGCCTTCCGTAGAAATATTATGCATGCTTTCCATACAAATGTAGACGCCTTCCGTAGAAATGTTATGCATGCCTTCCATACAAATGTAGACGCCTTCCGTAGAAATTTTATGCATGCCTTCCATACAAATGTAGACGCCTTCCGTAGAAATCTAAAACTAATGCGCGCGCATAGTCCGGTAACTATGGTAACTTCAGTTGCTATATTATGCAAAATGGCGGCATGTAAACAGTGTACGCACGAATCTGCTCTTCCAAATTGCAATTTTTGTCCCAATGGCGGTCATAAAGCAACAAGTAAGATCGTACAAGCAATTGTAGTATATGACAAATGTTTGGTGTGATGTAAATGGACGCTTTACGGAAATCAAAACTCCACATGGGATACTATATAAAATCTATACTATGGCGCTTGTCATGTTACTCTGAGTGTATATCCACACCGGGCAAGCTTGAAAAATATGCCTGACCACGGTGGAAAATGGAAATCGAACCTACGACCTTTGGAATACTAGCCCAATACTCTGCCAACTGAGCTACGCGACCCGGATTCTAGTTCCTTCGATATCAATGTAATCTCACATAGCATGATTTTTCTGTGTTGGTGTAATTGTACTCAGGTGAATATGTGATATAATACTCAAATAAATGATGCTTGTGATGTTACATATTTTCAAGCTTGCCCGGTGTGTGGATATACACTCAGAGTAATGTCTGTTATTGTTTTTTATACATGTATCCTAAATGTTTTGGAATCCCGTTATTGGAGATCGAACTAATAATCTCTGTGTGGTAATTCCAGCCATGTAACCTATTTTGTAATTAATTTTATGTAATATAGTGTATGTTTTGTATTCAATGGCAAAATCTGTAAAATAAAATAAATAAATTTTAAAAAAAAATAACATCACAAGCATAGTATAGATTTATAGTATCCCATGTGGAGTTTTGATTTTCGTGACTAAAAACAACATAGCGTCCATTTACATCACACCAAACATTTGTCATATACTACAATTGCTTGTACGATCTTACTTGTTGCTTTATGACCGCCATTGGGACAAAAATTGCATTTTGGAAGAGCAAATTCGTGCGTACACTGTTTACATGCCGCCATTTTGCATAATATAGCAACTGAAGTTACCATAGTTACCGGACTATG
Organism: Paramuricea clavata; assembly: GCA_902702795.2. Taxonomy (NCBI): domain Eukaryota; kingdom Metazoa; phylum Cnidaria; class Anthozoa; order Malacalcyonacea; family Plexauridae; genus Paramuricea; species Paramuricea clavata. The sequence continues at coordinate 12,050 of CACRXK020011848.1, forward strand.
CGCGCGCATTAGTTTTAGATTTCTACGGAAGGCGTCTACATTTGTATGGAAGGCATGCATAAAATTTCTACGGAAGGCGTCTACATTTGTATGGAAGGCATGCATAACATTTCTACGGAAGGCGTCTACATTTGTATGGAAAGCATGCATAATATTTCTATGGAAGGCGTCTACATTTGTATGGAAGGCATGTATAACATTTCCATGGAAGGCATCTACATTTGTACGGAAGAAGTCTACATTTGTACGGAAAGCGTCTATATTTCTGCGGAAGTCGTCTGAATTTTCTACGGAAACGCCGCACATTTATACAGAAACGCTCTGTTATTAAGGAAAACTACTTCAAGTAGACAGAACGAATGTGATTTTCTACGGAACAAGCGTGTCCCTAACGGGCCACCGTACAATACAGCGAAAGGACACCATACAGCACAATGAAAACACGACATAGTCAAAAGAAATAGTATCGTACAAATTGAGATATTTATAGGATACAAAACAAAATTGTTTTAAAAAGAATATCACGGCTTTTCCCAAAAGTCGGGATATTTTTTGCTATTTCAGATTTACGTTTGAAGCGAATGTTTCGGAGTTTTAAATAAGTTTTAAATTGTCCGTGAATATGTTTGACACAGTAATATAATACTAAATCCTACCTTTCAAGTTAAATACAACATTTTGTGCTTTTTTTCTTTTTCTGGGACGATTTTTTCAATATTTTGTCGATTTTGAAACCAAATTTGCCGAATCATTCTTTTTGAAAAGCATTATTTACTACCCAGGTGGTAAATAATGCCTCAGATTTACTAGTCAACTAGCCAATCAGAACGCGCGAAAGCTCATTTGATATGCAAAATTTATACTAAACTTATTTATTTATTTACAAGATGTGATTATTTAATAGATGATGGACAGATTTTAAACTTGTTAACTCTCTTAGGGTTTTCAACAAGTATATTGAGATGTTGTTCCAATACGCTGCTCCTCTGTACGAAAAGCTATTTTTCAAGAAATTCGTTTTTGGTTTAGGTTGAGACAGCTTTAAATTACTACTGCGCAGTACGTAACCACTCTTCTCACAAGTGTGAAATAGTTGTGTTACGTATTCTGGAAGCATGCCATTAATCACTTTAAATGTCATAAAAAGATCTCGCTTTTTTCAAAATTAAGTCAAGAGGTTTCCAGCTAAGTTTTTGAAAAGTGTCCGAAGATCTTATAGTATAGTTCGAATTTGTTATTATTCTTGCTGCTCGTTTCTGAAGCTTATACAATTTGTCTAAGTGTGTTTGGTTGTTATTTTGCCAAACAGTTGAACAGTAGTTAAAATGGGGCATGACTAATGCGTTATACATAATCTTTAGCGTATCTAACCCACAAAATCTTCGGATTCCTTTTCTTAAAAGATTAATATTTTTTGAGACCTTGTTGCATTGTTCTTCATTTTGCCTGTTCCGGCTAAATCTATCGTCTGTAACTATACCCAAAACATTTGCATTTGCGTCTATAACTATACCCAAAACATTTTAACATTTGCATGCAAAATATATCTGAACATGGACTAGGGTCTTATGGTCACTCGCATGCACAAATGAACTTTATTTTTATCGTGTGTATTTAAATGTTAAATAAATGGATTTTAAAATGAATGTGTGAACTTACTTCAGGCTCAAACTCATTAATAAGTCATGAGCAAATAGACCAATCAAACACAAGCATTTTGTCACGTGCATGAGTTTGGAAACCCCGGTAAAGATGTAAATTTTGAATCAGTAATTACGGCGATATTAATCCAATTTCATCAACTTTGAGCAACGTCCTTACCTTTTTGGCGGACTCATTCGCCTCCGGTTTGGAATATAGAACCATTCAATGTTCTGAGATCTGCTTTGTCATCAACCCATCCACGAATCGACGATTATCTAGTCGAACAACATCCATATGTGATAAACCTGATGAGAGGTGTTCTAAACAATCGCTCTCCAAAACCCAGATATACGCACACATGGGACGTTCAGACGATAACCGCGTACTTTAAGCAAAGGGGAGACAACTTGAAACAGCTTTCCCTAAAGTTGGCAAATCTCTTTGCCTTGATATGTTCTAACTTTCACCTTAATTATTGACTACAAAGGCAACTCGTCCAGATGCTCGTGAAACTGTTTCTGCGTTTTATACTTATTTCCCAGATGACAAAAGGTTAAACCAACAAGCAGTTGTGCTGCCCACTATGAACAAGTTGTCAACTTAACAAAACTTGAAACAACATTGTTGACAACTTGTTCACAATGGGCAACACAACCTTCCTGTCGATATCACTGGTCTAGAAATACTCGATATCAACTAACTGAAGTTGTTGATTTTACACCTGTACACATATTATATAGAGGTCAGTGGTAAAACCATGGCAACAACATTCCAGAGGTGGTACTTGATGTTTCTGTACTTGTGGTTTTGAAGGCAGCGAATGCTCTCACTTGTTTCCGAAGCAAAGTGCTAAATTTAAACCAAGCAGTATAGTGCCCTTCATGGCGGTTTATAATCAATGGCAATGTTTGGAATGGTTGAAAATCAATGGCAATGGCAATATAATCTCTGTAACAGATGTTGCCAATCCTGCCATATACTTATGGTTATCTTATAGTTTGTGGGAATTGACAGTGTAGGTATCAGGTATGTAAACAATGTATTAAATAATTTAATACATTGTTTACATACCTGATTCCTACACTGTCAATTCCCACAAACTATAAGATAACCATAAGTATATGGTAGGATTGGCAGCATCTGTTACAGAGATTATATTGCCATTGCCATTGATTTTCGGAGTAGCAACGTGACGATGACTCACACAAAGATATTCTTGATCTCGTAAAAAATAAATGAATAATTACAAGCCCCACGGGAATTAGAAACATTGTGTTAGGCTGTTAGCGCTTTTTAGGCCTGTTTCAAATGTCGCGCTTCTCATGTGCCGAACGCATTAGAAACAATAGATAATGAGGCATTCATTTGATTATCTATTGTTTGTAATGCGTTCGGCACATGAGAAGCGCGACGTTTGAAAAGTTTTTTCAGACTTTTCACGTCTCTTGCTCATTCTCGTACCAGAGTCCTTCTTACGCGCGATGCGACGAGGGGCTCTGACCAAATCCATATCCGAACTGGCATCTGATTGGCTAGTTCTAACACCGGATATTGTTTTCTTACCATGTTTTTATGATATCCGGTTACGGAGTTGGCCTCTCTCTTCCGCAGAGCCTCCTTAAGTATTTACAAATAACTTACATGAAGTTTCCTGAATAAAAGTGAGCGCGCGCGGTGTGATGGGAAGATTGAAATGAAGTTGGGGAGGCTCTGCCAGATATAAATGCGACGAAGTAGGGTTCTTGAACCAAACTAGTTGTTTCACCTTTTTTTAAACTTGAAATCGACGGAAATGTGAAAGAAATTGAAATGAATCTTCATAATCTGAGTATCGAAGTTCAATAGAGTCATTTTTATAAAGAAATGTTGCAATTAAGAGGATATTTATAATCAGATAGCTCGTATCCATTGATATTCGTTCGCAATTTCTCAATATTTTTCGATGCAAATGGACAGAAGAAGATATTGATATTGAAATCACCCCAGGATACTCGAGTACGCCTGAAAATGAAAGTCGAAAACATGTTTTAACACCCCCGATGGTTGATCGAACTTCGCTACAAACGATTATATACGACGCCAATATTGATTGCATTAACTCGCAGAGGCTTCCTTTATTTA
>CACRXK020011849.1:0-15813 GCA_902702795.2 Paramuricea clavata
TAAGGTTCCTAGTTACAATTTTAAATTAAATTAATATTACAATAGATTATATATATATATACGTGCTGAGAAAAACGGCCACCGCTACATATATAATCAGTATAATGCATGCGTTCAATAGAACTTTGACTACCACGAACACAGTTTATTATGAATCGAATCTTCCGCGAATTCCGGGTATATTTAATATCCGGTTGTTATATTTAATATCCGGTTGTTATATATATATATATATATATATATATATATATATATATATATATATATATATATATATATATATATATATATATATATATATATATATATACCGGGTGGCCCAAAAAAAAGTACTCCTGTTTGATTCGTAATAACATCTAAACAAGTATGGCTTTTAAAGAGAAATAACTTGCATCAAATAGAGGAAGGACTAACTTAGACTTTGATATATTACAGTTGTATTTCACTTAAAAATTCACGGAGATATTAATCTTTAAATTCGGGAGGATATTTCTGGATGTGTCTGAAATATGCAAAAATCGGCGTATCAAATATTAATCAAGATTCGCCCGACTGAAACATGCACTATTACCAGTAAATAAATGACACTTGACAAATTGTTTATTATGAAACAAAGTATTATTATATCTACAAAATACAAGCAAAATTTATTCGTCCGAAATTCGCGTGTGTTCCTAGTACGAATAAGTTTCCTTATTTCATGAGACCACTGCATCGCGAAGGATCGTCATGGATCGTTCGTAGTTCTGAATTAGGGCATACTGTCACAATGGAATTGTGAAGCACTTCTAACTTCTGCAACGTTCTGAAATCTTGTTAAGAACACCCAAACTCTTTTGCCTTTTCTTAATCTTGGCAAGTTCAGAGTAAAGTGAGAATTATATGAAACACAATCAAACCATATAACTCCATAAGACATAACAATTAAGCAACTCCCCAGAGACATGCAACATTTTTGGGACAAAACGTAACAAAGTAGTAGCGTTGATACTGTTGATACGGTGATGTGTATTTGCAGAAAGCAATATTATTTCCTTCAATAAAGAATAATATTCATCCTGCTCTAACCGAGAAATAATCAACTCAGTCTGTTTGAACCCATTAAAAACATAAAATAATTTAGGCTACTGTATTTAAGAAAAATTTAAGCGCCTGCCTGCCTTCCATGGTCTTTGATGTACTTTTAAGTTTGTGAAGACCTAATATTAAATACTTGCATAATTTCGAACGTTCATATTTCAGGAAACAATGAGCTAAGACTTACATGTAAGATGTCTAAATCTACGCCATATCCTTTACAAACCCTAACTGGATAATTCGCTGAAATACAAGTTAGCCTGATATGTCATTAAGCAAACAAACGCTGGAGTTAATATTTGATATGCCGATAATACACATCCCAAAACATGCTCCCGATTTTGAACATTAATATCTCCGTGAATTTTTAAGTAAAATACAACTGTAATATATCAAAATCTAAGTTAGTCCTTCCTCTATTTAATGCTCTCTTTAAAAACTTTACTTGTTTAGAAGTTATTACGAATCAAACAGGAGTACTTTTTTTTCGGACACCCGGTATATATATATATATATATATATATATATATATATATATATATATATATATATATATATATATATATATATATATATATATATATATATATATATATATATATATATATATATATATATATAGAAATAAGGAAACTGCAAGATAGGATATTAGATTATATTACAACAATTTAATTCTGTTGAGAATTCTAATTGTTGAATTCAGGGGCGTAGCCAAGGGGGAGCAAGGTGGGGCGACCGCCCCCCCCCAATCGCAAAAAAAAAATTCTCTGAAAAAGGCTAAATCCGTAGAGAAATGGGGGGGGGGGGTACACGTTACATTCCCGAAGCTGAAACTGATTAAGTACGTCGCGCGACTGAGCAAAACGAGGATATACTGGAGGAACTTGATTTGTAAAATCTCGTTAATTAAAGCAGTTTTAGATATGGTTCCAAGAAGACAAGATTTAGTTTAGATTTACGTGTATGCATTATCATCGCATGAATATTCTTGTCAGACTTATTCTGTATCGTATGAAAAAGCAACGCAATTTTGAGAATGCGGAAATGCTGTCTCATAGAACCTAGAATGATTTAAATGCGATATTTCTGATCGCAATGACATTGGGATGTCCGGAAAAAATTTTGGACCCTAAAATGGTACACAGACCGAAATTTTTTTGGCGACGGGGGGGGGAGGTCGCGAAAAATAAATTGTTCCGGGAAAATTTTTTCGTACAGCTCTGTCTCGCGCCTTCGGCGTTCGCTTCGCCCCCCCAAAAATGAAGGTCTGGCTACGCCACTGGTTGAATTAAGAATGAAGAAAATATTTTTTCATTGCCGTTTTGAATATTGGAAAAGATTCAATTTCTTTGTATTGCAAAGGAAGATTATTCCACACATCAATTCCCACACCTTTCTCATGTAACCAATTAATTAATGTATAAAATCGTGAAGCATGAAAGTATTGCATTTGAAAGATAATTATGATATTTTACTGATATTTACAGTACCCGATGTTGCATATTTAAAGAGAATCAAACGTCAACGAACGAGGTTGACGTGCAAACAGACTCTTTGTATATAGTAGAATTACACCCCCTCTATATTAAAGTGATAGAGAAATTACGGTATGCGTGGTCTAGAATGTTTAGCATTGTGATAATATTTATAGCCTGAAAAACAGATTCGCTTGCAAACGTCATGCAATTGATGTAGTATAAAATAACATCATATTTTGTATAAGTTATTATTGTAATGTTGGCTTGGAAATGTTCCTGGCCAGGGCTCGACACGGTAAATTACTCAGAATGTTTGGAAAAAACCATTAAAATGCACAAAACATAAAAATATCATATATTTTTAAAACACTCCGATGTCATCTTGTTTCAGTTAAGCCCTTCTTTCGCACGTATATTTCATAATTTTTTTCTTGTCCAGGTTTGTACAATAATGTTTTGTGGTCAAACTCATGCGTATTTGTTAGTTACACGAGGGGTGCTACGGAATCTGTTTTCTAAGCATATTTTCGCCCTCATCATCTCACGGCCTAATAATCACCAACCCATTTAAGATTCACGACGTTGACCTTTAAACTAAAAATGTTTACTTCCTTTTGCAGAAAATGAATTGTAAAGAGATGCGTGAATACATTACCGTTTTGTTATTGCATGCTCTCGAGCAATATGCGCACTTCAAAAAAGATAGCCAATTTGCTTTCCGCTTGCCGTCCTATACTGGATATTTCACGTCGTAGATCTTAAGTTAGCATATACTTGGGACTAGGTGGATAGTGCTTTTCACGAATTTGATTGGCTGCTCAGCTCCGGATATATTTGCACTATTCACGTTCGGGTAAAAACAAAATGACTTCCCGTTTCGTTGCGGTTACAGACTAGCGCATTTTTGTACTAAATGAAGCTACGGTTTCGCCAAACTGCGAACAAACCCACAACGTTTTCTTTAATTAACAGTGTATAGAGGTATTCTTTAAAGCTATTTATAATGAATGCGTGTAAACTTACCGTTTTGTTTACAACTATTACGGGAGCTGAAATACAAACAGTTTTAAAAATATTTTCGATTTTTGTTTTGTCGTGGTATGATATATGCTAAAACAATATTCACCTCAGTCACTCAGTGTCGGTAAATAGTGCAAGGATATTCACTTCAACGCTTCGCGTTTCGGTGAATCCATATCACCTCCATTTAATTAGGTTCCATAGGTATCCCGATAAGGACCAAGGCTGTGTTCCAGTCACACGTGTTTGAATGCGCGGAAAAGTTTAAAATCTTTTAAATTTAACACTTGTATGAATTACTATGTGAATTTACATTAAATCATTCACAAAACTATACGCTTTCCTTTTATCCATTCACTTATTTCATAATTATATAAGTAACATTTAAATTAGATAGTATATATCTGTGCGTATACGCACGTATGAAAAACGCGTGATTGGAAACAGCATTTATATATTAAGCTATCTAAGGCCCGGTTTAGACGCCGTGCTTTTCATGAGCCGAACTTAATACAATGAATTAAGCACATGAGAAGCATGGCGTCTAAATCAATTAAGCACTGCACTTAATATTAAGCACGGCTAAATTAATAAGTTCGCCTGGTTCAGGCGTGCTACACGGCTGAAGCACATGTTGATTTATACTGCCGTGCTTCACATGAGCCGTACCAAATGCATAAATTATGATAAAATAGAACATTTATCGTACGCGTGCGTTGATTGGTCGAGAAGCGTGTTTCTTACGCGGGAAATTTCCCGCCTAAATTTACAATCGTAAACAAAACAATTAAGAATTGTTTAATACAGTCAAAATAAAAAAAACCTTCCCACTTCCGCTTCTGGCTTGTTTTGTATTTCTGTAATTTGTTCTATTTTTTCTGTAGTGATTTAATACCGCTTTATCGGCAAATATCGAGGTTGAATTTCCCTTTCTTTTCTTTATATACGTCAATTTGTAGCAAAGGATACACCTTTCGTTAGACTCTTTGCATAAAAGTTGCGAAATTAGGCTTATAGCGATATTTGCTGATAAAGGCAAAAAGGGTTTCTTGCAGTAAATTGATGGAGCAAAGGTCGGCATTATTACGCATTCAGAGAATTTGTAAATATATCGAGTCTACTACAAATCTTTTTTTAGTTATATTAAGAAATAAATATAAAGCATTTATTATGTATGACCCATACAGTTATAGAAACACTTGTAGTAGTTTGGGAGAACTCGAATATTAAACGTGGAAAAACTCGCCCTATAAGCCTATATAGGTCTCGTTTTCCCACACATTATATCCAGGCATTATGCTATGTTTGTAGTAATAAGGCTTTCCAAAAAGCAATTGAAATTTTTAATAACCACAAACCTGTAGACGCTCAGAAATGCCAAGATTGTATGTGATAAACCCTTTTTTTCTTATTATGAATTGTCACTCGCCCCAGGTTTCGAAGTGAAGCAGCGCAAATTATTAAGTACGGCTCATGAAAAGCACGCCTGTCTAAATCAAAATTGGAAGTACGCCTATTTTACTCGAGTAAAATATGAATTAAGTTCGGCTCATGAAAAGCACGGCGTCTAAACCGGGCCTAATATTCACGTGTGAACCGGGATAAAAATAAGCACTAGCATATTTCTACTGGAAATTCTACTTGAAATGGCGCTTTTATGATCGAGAAAATTATCGCAGTTAGAATTTTGTGAAAGTGATATCTCAAGCAGACAGTCAAGGTAGAATTGTCAAGCTTCGGAACTGACACAAAATACGCGATTATTCACTCGGTTCGCTTGCTTGGCTATTCATATATACTATATTCTATTAAAAAACTCATTAATAATTCATGAAGAAAACACAAAGAAAAATCATAAGCTAAGCGTGTCGTATCTGTATATGTGATACAGATTCATGTTGATTTACATAAACTTTAACTTTGATTTTCTCGGTTTAGACAACGTTTATTTTTAAAATTACTTCGGCAATGAACTCATAAGATAGCCGTTTTTTAAGTTGTTTACAGCATTCGCGTCCGTGTTGTATCAGATAAACAAACTCTCGCCTTCGGCTCGAGTTTGTATATCTGATACAACACGGCCGCTCATGTTGTAAACATTACTAATATAATAATATTTACCAAAGATTTTGGCTAAATTATTTTTCTTTACCTTGGCAGTTCTATAACATATTTGGGCTTTTACAGTGCCGGAGCCGGTTTAGCACTCTAAAGTTTACCGTTCAAAATGTTATAAGCAATCCGACTTCGGTATCTTCCCCCGTTGAGATTCAAAACACGTGGTATACATAAAATCAATCCCGCTCGTGTAATTCTCGAGGGAAGACTTTAGCGGTTTCGATAGTATTTCATCGTGTAAACCAGGCTTAGGTGGTGTTCACATGAGCTACGAGTAGCCGGAATGAATCGTACGAGTCACGAAATTTTTTTTCTGACCTACAAGCTCGTTTGAATGAACATTGCACATTTGCACTGTTACTAGAATCAAACTAAGCTAATTGAACTGACTTTGAAATGTCATTTTGGATGTTGGTCAAAGTCGTGATAAGAAGAGGGCCGTATTAAACGAATTATGCATCCCAGTTAATTGGCCAGCTGGCTCAATATCAACCACCCTAATTAACAAGCCAGTGTATACGAAGTTAACCCTCCCGATCCAAGAGTAAAATGAAAATGTTTTGTGATTTTGGCTTCCGTAAACAAAAGAGAGGGGACTTGTTCTCAGAGTAAAAAATCGATCTGTCAATTAGTTTTATCACGGTGTATCATTGTTTTAACGAACCAATCACAGAGCCGGAGAGCCTTTCCCTATACCTACCCATTCGCCGGTATACCCCTCCCCCCATAATATACATTAAAATTACTACTTTTACAGCTCGAACGGGCAAACCGAAGCCCAGGGCCTCCCAGAGAAATTAGTAAAAATATTACACCTTTTGTGGCCCCCCTTTTGCAAATTTTGGGGCCCCTGGGGATTTCCCTCATTCCCCCCCCCCCCCCCCCCCCCCCTCCCTCCTCTGGGAAGTCCTGCCGAGGCCGCTTTTACATATTCTTGATGTTTTCAAACTAACCAAAACCAATCACCACCGGGTTATTTTGACTAAACATTTTCCGGTTTTGAACTTATGACATAGCCGTAGGTCTAAATAACTCGCTGCTGATTGGAGTGATTGGTTTTGGCTTAGTTTGAAAATATTAAAAATATTCAAAAGTGACCTCGGTTTGCCCGTTCAAGTGACGAGCTGTAATGCAAACCTAATTATATAGCGCCTGTGCATGAGGCAGCGCTTGAAATTTATTTCCACAAAATGTCCGTGCATTGCGATGATTACAATTTCATTTTTCTTAATTCAAAACAGCAATGGAGATATATAGTAGATGCATCTCACTGACTTTTTCTTCGCACGTCTAATTAGATAAGGTATGATTTTAACTGGCTGAGTTGCCAACCTCGAGACTCGACTGACCGGAAGTGGGTTGATTTATCTTCACTTCCGATCCGCTTTGAGTACCTGCTGATGGGATATAAATTCTCCTCAGTATCATTGACATCTGATTGGATAAATTGTTTTAAAGCTGAATTATGATTGGTTGTTTGGAAAGGCGTCCTTTGACGGTTCGTCAATGCACGGGATTTCGACAGTCGACATCTACAAAGGCGCTTTCTGGGATCAATATCGATTAAAATCGGCAGTTTTAAGACGTTTTTGGATTGGTTTTCGATACACACAAGTGAGAATAGGAAGGAATAGGTTTGTAATTCAACTTTTTTTCTTTAACTTGATTTAAAACTCGTTTAGTAAAGGAATTTAGGGACGTGTTTCGTTGGCGCCATGTTGAACTTGTCACGGCGGCATTTGAATAAATTTTAACAAACAAAATGCCTTTCACCAATGGTGAGTGGAGAGCCGTATAAAATTGACGTCAAATCTGTAGTGAAGTGTTGAAAATCTTTATTTGTCGAGTATTGCTTCAACTATTGCTTTACTTTTAGCTTTCAATTAAATTTAAATGATAATAAATATGATATATTGTGAGCTGTAGCCTATACTATTTTCTTGTCTGCCTGACTATTTTTTGTCGCTAAAAGTTGTAATAAAAAACAATATCCTACTTTTAGCTTTGGGTTGCCAGTTGAGTGGGTCTCCCTAACTTTAAAGTTTGAATATACTATTTGTAGGGGATATTGCGAAACACATTTCGCTCCTGGCCGTAGCAATATATAAAATAAGCTAGAACAGATGCCGAACGGCAATTATATGCAAAATCAGTTCTTTCATTTCTTTATGTGTTTGGCTGTGTCAATAGACTGCACATGTGCAATGCTTAGAGATTGAGAAGGTATTGTTCGATGTTGTCGCCATTGCTATGTCTATGACTATTTCATTGATTGCTATATTTTGATGTTGATCAGTGTAAAGTAATCATATTTTCAATTTCGTTTTTCATTTGATTGATCAAAAATTTCGAGTAAACTATATAGTGTAGCCAAATGTTGTCATACATTTTGTTGCTAACGTATTAAAGAGATATTGGCTTCTTTGTTTACGTTTCTCGCGCATGTCGTATTGCCGCCTGAAGTCAGATCAAATATCTCGCAGGACTATACTGTAGCTTTGTTTACATTTGTGAATTGTGGTTTGGTTTGAACTGCCTGAGATAGACTGATTAATAGTTATTTTGATGCAACAGAGTAGATGCTTCAGTAAATATCATATAGTAATATGCCAAAATAGTATCGTAGATGAATAAAAACACTCTTGGCAGTCTTGGCCAAACGACATATTGCCGCTTTGTACAACAGGTTAATCGACATTCAGCCTTTATTGTGTCTGGCTTTTGGTGTGTGTTTTATAACTATACTAGTATTATAGAAATGCTAGCCTAGGTTGGATATATTTAATGCACATTCTTACGCAGTTAGAATATTATTTGGTCGCTTAGCGTTCAACGACGATACTGTATAAAAGACTGAACTAATGAGTAATGATATTCAAATGATGGGCAGACATCACTTCCGTTTGGTAGTTGCTTTGCTGTTGGTCGATATATCTTGACGGATGATGAGCGTTATTAAAAATTAATTACCCTCACACAAAGCTCATTTTTCATACTTTATACGTGCAGTGATACACGCACGGAGAAGTTTAAATATATAATTTATAATAAAATTTATAATGGTATACAATTTAGAAAGATTTAAAGTTACGGTGCGTATACGTACGTATGAAAAACTCTTACAGTCAATTTCAGCTGACTTTTCATCGTAAGATTCCGAACTTCGTTCCAAACTTCGCAAATTCGTTGCGAAGTTCAAAAGTTCATAATGAAATTCACAAACAGGTTTGTAAACAAAGCCTCTGATTGGCTATTAAATCAAGCCAGCCAATCAAATGCCCAGTTTACAAACCTGTTTGTGAATTTCATTATGAACTTCTGAACTTGACAACGAATTTGCGAAGTTCGGAACGAAGTTCGGAATCTTACGATGAAAAGTCAGCTGAAATTGACTGTAACTGGAAAACAGCCTTAAGTTAATACTTATCGACTGTGTCAGTGTGTTTGTGACCGAGGGAAACAGTATGGCATCAACATACTGTTTCCTGAAAGTCCCAGTCAATATGTATATTTATTAATTAATGTAATGATATACCAAGACGTCCAAGTATCAAAGGACAAAGAAACAAGAAACACAAATAGAAACGGGAAAGCTCCATAATTCTTGCTCCACAACTGAACGAATTTGTTCTTCTTCGGTGAATAAAAAATGCATGTGGTGCATGTGGCAACATTTGATGACTTTCATGTGTTAGACTCTTGTCCAGTCAGATGCAAGAATACATGAACTTTGAGAGAGCAGTTGCGAAAAACTGCAACCATGTAGGCAGATGTCGAACATTTACGTTACGGCCACTATGTTAGTGGTATGTCAACAAAAGAATCTTACTATTATCTTTCATTGAATTTCACCAATATCCACATTACCGCCATGCTATTTAACAAATAGATAAGATTTGCCGTTGTCTGTTGAGATATAGATACAGTACACAGAATGACGTTATAATGTGGGAAGAACAAAAAAGTTGCTCACGAGCCGCTGAGACGAGTGGGTCACTTTTTTGTTCTTCCATGCACATTATGATGTCATACTTTATTTTTATAACTGAACAGACAACGGCAAAATCTTATCTATTTGTTTTACATAATAAAACGAAAACCCTCGATTTAATCAAGTAAATAGCTTGCTTTTTATCCACCCAAACATTTGGAAATTTGAAAAAGTCAAAATTTTACAAATATCACGCGTACATGATCTATACAAATAAGGGAATGCTATTGGATAAAGTGTTGTGTGACGTAATTCCGTGCGTCTGTCCTCTAATAGATCATGGCTCTCGGCCAATGAAAGCGCTTGAATTCTTAACGTTATTATATAATGCCTTTTAATTCCCAAGAGATTGCTTCCAAGGCTATACGTCTTTTATATGCTCAGGTGACGGTGAAAAAAATGCGATTTCGACCAGCAATATTTATTTGATTCGTATTTTGGCATTTTCCTTTATAATGATACAAAAAAGATATCGTTCGACTACTAAAAGCCTGAATTTTGTAAAAAGTTAGGGCTCAACATGTGTCGCGAATATAATCTATTGATAATTTCGGACGTGTTTGACAATTTCCTCGTATAGTAAATTCAGAGGTGGAGCTCATGCTGATATAACCAGTCGGGGGCAGGGGCGGATCTAGGATTTTTCAAACATAAGTCGAACGCCGAAGGCGTGAGACATGATAAGGGGTCTGGGGGCATGCCCCCGGAAAATTTTGAAATCTAGAGTCTCTGAAATGCGATTTCAAGCGTTTTGGCGGTGAGATTTTGCAGAATTCCAAAGATTATAAAGTACATCAAGCACATGCTTTTTTTATGATCTCACAGACGTGCCTTCTCCCCGTCCTCGGAATTAGATTTACTAACGGAGGGTCATATTACAAAACACATCATGTAGTTTCAACTTTCAATAGCCTTTGAGTTTGGCTTATGAAATCCTTCGCAAATTGAAGTGATATGATACCAATGACCGATCCAATATAACTCGCTTTTTGTGAATCAAAATTTTCAAGCAAAATAAAGAGTAATAGTTCAATTATATTTTGTAAAATGCATTTTTTATTCAATGAATTACAATATGCTATAAATATCACTTGTATATTATAACGATATTCATCGCAATTCTTTCATGCAATGCAATCATCCAAATGATATTGTTTTAACACTCCAATGGCAGTGCTCTATTCTGGCCCTTTTTATAATGGGCAATGCATTTATAAATTATAAATTCAGCAGGAAAGCTATAAGGCAGGAAAGCTATAAGGCCCGAAAGCGCATTGTAAGTTGCAAGTCGATTGCGTGTAAAAATGTATTAAAGCGTGTTATATTTCAACTTCGTATTTATCCTACAAGATACATTGCAATATATTAATTTCTGTTTCATAATTTTGGATATTTTCATACATTATAGCAGTGCACACTTTCCCTTTGGCTTTACCACCCAAATTACGACCATGATCTTTGTGAAGCACGTAGCAGAGAAGTCCCAACTTAGTGCCTTCTCGTTGTTGAACAGAACAACATTTATAAAAGCTGCTCACTTGATATCTAGCTTAGCTGCCCCACAATAATCCTCATTCAGAGACAATTCAAGTTTATTAAAGGCCGTTAAATCGTCTCATAAAATCGGCCGCGTACATATAAATACTCGACATCGTAAAATAATTCTCCCAACTATGAAAAACCTTCATATACGGGAATATGAAAGACTGCTTTGCATGAATTTCGCAATTTTCAAGGACTGATATCCCCAGCCGCGAATAAGTCCAAATCAGTCCAAAATGAACCAATAGGAATTGTCAATAATTTCAAATTGACCAATCAAAATGAAAGAAATGGACTGATAAAAACTCCCTTAAAGTGCAAATTAGTCGGACCACCCCATAAAAACTCCCTTAAGTTGCAAATCAGTCCGACCACCCCACAATATTTTCAAATTGACCAATCAAAGGAAAGAAATGGCCTGAAAAAGACTCCATTAAAGTGCAAATCAGTCCGGCCACCCCACAGATCAGTCGAGATAAGTCCAAATGACCTCCCGACGCGACCACCCGATTCTGCGAGATTCTTGCGTTTTACCGCTGCTCTAGATAAAGCATATATTTATTCAAAACTGAGCTCGTAAAGACGTATACTGGACTATGATATGAATTTCATATTATATTCGGGAATTAATGATTCAAATTTCGAAGTAATAAATTAATTATTTCTATTAATTATTAATTATGGTGCAAATGGGGAGGGGGTCATACCTTTTTGTGCACTTGAAAATGGGGGGTTGCATAAAATTCTGCAACCATTTTTGGGGTCATACATTTTTGTGCATTCCATTTTCCTATATATTCTACAAAAGAAAACAGCACTGAAGGGATCAACCACAGTCAAATTTTTAATATTTATATGAAAACAAAACAATGTAGTGACAACTACAAGCATAGGCGTACGGGATTACAAAGTCGAAAAGTCGGGCAAATGTTCAACAAAAGTGGGGCAAAAGTGGGGCAAACCAAGCTAGTTGAGCAATATTCTCTTCACAGTCGTGCAATATTGGGTTATTATAAAAATAAATGGGATAAATTCTGCGAATTTTGCGGGAAATAATGTAAATTTTGCAATGTTTGGGAAAATTTATTTGATGTTCCGAAAAATTTAGGTGTGTCCGAAAAATTTTTGGACCCCTAAAATGGTACACTGACCGAAATTTTTTTGGCGAGAGGGGGAGGGGGGGAGGTCGCCAAAATTTATTGTTCCGGAAAAAAAATTATAAACTGAGGGTGGGCCATGCCATTTCATGTGCACTCCCTTGGGGGGGGGGGCACATTATTTTATGCAGTGACAGGAGCAGGGCCATATGAAATTATGTTGAGGAAAATGAAAATCCACCAGCCCACCCCCCCCTTCTCTAATAAATGACCGGTCCCTAAGTACCTTCTCAATGCGACTCGAACCCAGTCCCCATGTGAAAAGAGTAAAAGTCAACGCTCTGCCGAAAGCCGTGGGTTTTCCCCGGGTACTCCGGTTTCCTCCCACAGGGAAAGTTGACAGGGTGGGTTAGGTAAAAAAAAAGGGCCCACAGTAATTGGCATATGCTGTTGTGGTGACCCTGCCCTAGTTGGCAAAGCTAAATAAATAAATAAATTTACATGTGGATAAGATCAAATGCGCTTTGCATGAAGTAATGCGCTTACCATACTTAGCCTAGACTATTTTATCATTACAACAATTGTGATATTTAGACTATTTTATCAGACTATTTTATCATTACAACAATTCTTAACTGTGTTCATCCCATAGAAATAATAGATATAGAATGCGTACTCCTATCTTTTCTCAGTGAAAAATTTGTCTCCACAAAATGGCGGATTTATAAGGGCATTTTGGTTGGTCCCAGACTCCTGAGGCGGGGGATTTCGCGGAGTGCAAACTTTGCAAGTTTGCAAAAATTTTATATCGAGATTTAAAATGGAAAAAAGTTTTACAAAGAAGAAAAAGTGTCTAAAAACCCATTCTAGTGGGCTTTTTTACGAAAGCAACAGTTCTGAACAGAATATATACAGAAATCGTCGTTTAAAAATATATTTTCAACGTTGTTGTGCAAGCCAAAACAAAACCCGAAAGATCAAGACAAACTCAAACTCGATAGGTATGTTCTATAAATATTTCAACTCTATTATAATATAAATGAAGTTCAATAATCTTTTTAAACTTACACAATTACTTTTCATATTTCTCTACGTTGCTTGAGCTTGAGGCAACGCTTTTGAAATCATAGTTTTCGACGATTATTCATAGGCAATTTACAGTTTATCGACAACTAAATATTTTTGTTTCAAGAACATGTGAAACACTTCGTTTACATTGAAGAAAAACGAAACCCGCAGACGAAGAAAGAACTATTATTTTGTAATCTTATAAAATATTAGCAAAACCGTGAAGTAGTGACGTTCAGAGCATGCAAAAATGTTTTATAAGTAAATTTAATATATTTACGCGAAACTACTTTGTTTTTAAAAAGGCTGCAGAGCGTAGACTGACTCTTTTCACATGAGTCCGTCGTGAGAATCAAACCCACGAGGTGAAAGACGCTTGTTCTGACGACTGTGCCACCTAAACCCCAATTAGCCTTTTCCCAAAAGAGATCACAGTGCATTCTGGGATCGTTTGGAGGGACAAATATGTGAAAAATTATGTGATTAATATGTATCTACTATCAAATATCAACTTTTAGACGACCAAAAATGAAATATCTTCTTTTTACATTAAACATTTAATTTAAATGTGTGTTGCCATATTTCTTGTCCCTCCTACATGGGATTCGCGCAACTAGACCCAGGATTTTGAGAAATGTCTAATGGGTAAATTTATAGTTAAATATGCTGCCAACACTGGACGAATAATTGCTCATATCCGCAAAGGAACTCTCCTTTCAAAATCTTTGTCCCCGAGCCGAGGGTACTAATTGCGAGGGTACTAATTCCCCCCCGGCTATTTACACCCGGGGAAACGAATTAACGAAAGCATTAGCGAAGTCTAAAGTTACCAATGATCACGGGCGTGGCTCACTGTGCGTGGGTGGTCATCCTCACTGATCTCAAAAATATGGCGGACTGTCATGAATAGCGAACACTGTGATTGGTCCAATTTAAAGTTTACATTATAACGACTGCATGACGACAGTGAAATAGCAAACATTTCTTGATTTGATGATTGATGAATTTCTTGCAAATATATTTCATTTTTGCTCGCATTTTTGCAAGATTTTGTAAATTTCAAGAAAGAAAGGGCGAAAGAATCGGCTAAAAGAAGGGAGCCGACGTTAACGAAGGTAAGTTTGTTTTAAATATTGATTTTATAATTGCTTTAAAACCCAACGGCCTTTGCGTATATGAAACAACTAAACAAGGCAGCATATAATTTCAGTGTATCTTAAATATCGATTCCCTTTTTTATTATCAAATTGATTTTTTTAAATAAAAAGGAAAGCAAAGTTATTTGCATGCGATAATTTGAAATCATTTTATTGCAAACTCAATGTTTATCGATAAAGCAATTTAATTAAAGGCAGTTTAGCCAGTTTTATAAAGAACACTTTAAAACGTTTTGCGAAGCGTTTGTGGTTGAATTTTATCTTAAATTGAAGCTTATAGGCCTATTACGTATAATATCATACCTAACATGTATATGTTGGGAAATTGATAATTTTGTAATTAAAAGTGAGATTTTTAGGCGATTTTTCATCTGTAAGAATATTCTTAAAAAATTATCGTGTTACCATGACAACTACTTTAGATACTTCATGTTCGGAAAATACAATGGTTTTGTCAGCAAGGCGAGGGTTTCTGCATGCATGTATTTTCTAGTTCTAGCAATTAACAATGCTTTTCCTTTGTAAAGCCTGCTTGGTGTAGCAGAATAAAAGATGTGGAATGGACTGTAACTGGAAGCGAGTTAATCATGCAAAAACTGTTTTATTTTGAACAACTTAAAGGGGCAGTGTCACGGTTCTACTGCGCATCCGAAATATGCGCGAACTTGAAAAAATACCATTGATACTAAAGAGAAGCTCAGATTGAATCTTCACTCATTGAGTGTGAGTGAGCTTTTAGAATACGTACGTAAGTCTGCCGAAACAGTTTTTTAGAGTTTAGATATAAATAATTATGATGTTATTTTCTAATCGACATCGCTAAGTTTCAATTTACAAACACTTTAATAAATTTCAAAGTGGATTGTACGGTCGTGGCCGCGAAATACACGACGTTTGCTAAATACGGCCGAGTCGGTCGGAACGATTTTTAAGTCTATACTATATATATACGGTGTTACCATTTAATAGTATCGTCAAGTGTTTCTAACAGCAATATAGACATCGCTAAATCTAAACGGCCAATACACAAACTCATTGTTGCTGCTTACTAAATAGTGAAAAGGTCAAACGCGAAACGATTTTTTGTGCTTATAATAATGCATTAGTATCACCTTTGAAACTGGAGTGGCTAGGTTGATCATGAACTTAAAAAATGAACATGGTCAGTCTATTTTGGCACGAAAATCTCTAGGCTGGGTAACACTTGAAGAGCGTAGGGCACAAATGAAAGCCAGGCTCATGTACAAGACAGTTAATGGTTTAGC
>CACRXK020011850.1:0-15810 GCA_902702795.2 Paramuricea clavata
TATCTAACATACGGCCCTCGCACTATTTTGATATTTACAGGCATAAAAAGTATTAAAGATTACGACTATTTACATTTGAGAAAAAAAAATAATTAGTAATGAATACAATTACAATTTAGTAAATATTTACAATTTATACAAAATAGATCTTCGATATGGTTAGTAAGGTTAAGCTTGTTAAGAAAGATTTTACGATTTTTTTTTGTTTGGCGTTAGTATATGAAGAGATGGCGAAACAGCAAGTTGCTTACAATCGCTATCTAAGCAATTAAAAAGAATGGAAGCACTGTACAGAAATGTTCGTTTACCAGAGTCAGTACGCGGGAAGGGGGGTTGAAGGTCATATGCGCAAGCTCTAGTCAGAGCCTGTTGTCAAATAGAAGATAAGAATTTAAACATTTGCTTAAATGAAGATGGAGCACTGGGATTTGTGAGAATGTTAATTAGTAAGAGAAGCTTCCTAAATTTAACAAGATCAAAGATTGGGATTATTTGAATCTAGGTAAAAAGAAGAACAGAAGGAGTAGAAAAGTCAGCGTCTAGAATAATACGTGCTGCACGCTTTTGCAGTCGAAGAATGCGAAGTAAAAGTGTGTTTGAGCAGTTTCCCCAAGTTACAGAGCAGTAGATAAGACTTGAATTGATACAGGAGTTATAGAAACGAAGAGCACAGTCCTTAGTTAAAAAGGGTTTAATCCTGCGTAATAAAGCAAGTCTACTATTAATTGTTGAACACAAGTTGTCAATATGCTTGGTCCAAATTAAAAACTCGTCAAGCGTTAAACCCAACAAAACGTAGCAAAGCATCTGAAGCTGGGGGTCGGAGGATTTTACCTGAAATTTGAACTTCAATGCTAAAAATTTACTTGTAGTGTAATAATTATCAGAGCTTTTCCTGACTGATTTGGCACTGTACTGTCATACTAGTTTCACTCCCCAGAAAATGTTTACATTTTTGAAGCTCCAGGACTGCATTTCTTGCGTTTTCTAAAGCAAATTCGCAAACGAATAGGATCTAAATTGACTGTATTTTACGAAAATGATTATCATTTCACAAAAATTAATAACGAGCTTATTACGCAAAGTTTACTTGAAAATGTCAAAATTTAATTAAACTTCAATTTTACCTGACTTTCACAGTTGGGGGTGCGTGGGTGTTACACCCCCGCACCCCCAAGTCGCTAAGTGCCTACGTCCCTGAACAGACGTGTGCCATAATTATGATGAGGCAACGATACTAGTATAAACGTCACAGGATGTCATTCACTGCAGCCATGGGCCTAACAACATTGGATAGGAAACTAATGATGACGCATGATCGTTTCCACATGCAGATAGCGTCTAAACCTTGCTGAAAATTATAAAATCACTAAATCCAAAATATTTCCACGTTAAGCAGTATAAATACAGCTGAACATTTTAGTCAGGAAACATAAGAATACAACCATGCCACTCTATATATCTAAATATTGTTGGTCATTTTCACAGACTTCACTGAGCATATGCTCGGATTTGACGACGGTGATCATGAAATACCGGCGTCACAAATTTCAATTATCACTGAACAGTTGTTTTTGTGACGGCAATTTCTTGATCAGTTACGGAAGTGAAAAACCAAAAACAAAGACATTTATACCTCGAATATTATACCGTGGCACAGGCAAGTTCAATTAAAAGACAATGAAACCATTTTGAATATCAATATAGCTACTTGAATGAGAAAAATATAGGAAAATGAAAGAAAAACGTGGTAAATATTCGTTGTATTCGTGACATCAGGAATTTCAAATAGGTCAAGTCTGCTGGGGTGAACTTCCGTTCTGGCAACGTGCATTTACGTCATTTTCATTAAAATGAGAAACATCGTATATTATACAACAACTGACATTTGTCAAAACTGAACCTAGGCTCCTAGCGATCTCAGCAAGATATTTCAATACTAGAAGTTACTATCGCAAGGAAAGTGCTGCCTGACCTCAAGAGATCAAAGCCACCATGCACAATTTCCTGAATAAGGGGCTGTTTATATGATCCCGCTTTGCCATTATTCTCATGATGTTTTTATATAATTATACCAAACTAAGTAAAACCACCCCCAAATACATAAAAATACATAAAGGAAACTAAGTAAATTATACTTTATAATTTAAAGTAAATTTTTAATGCAAAACATTGTTCATACAATTGACCTTTTGAAAACCAAGCGATCTCAGCAAGATATTTCTAATACAATTGCGGTCTAATATAGAGGGTCCTGATGGGTGAAGTGGGATTTGCCTATATATTTCTGGACTGGGAAAATGGGATCTGGCTGTTACTGGTGTACTATTCCACCTCGTTTACCGCTCGATTGCCTTATTTTATTGCTTTTCTTTTTACTTTTTAAACACAAAACTACATAGCCCAATTATGTATAGTCCACATACAATACAACTCCCGTGATGCTTTGCAATCACTTATATGATGTTTCTACTTTTAGTTGCTTGCTTCCTAAATATAAATCATTAAATGTTCAAATTTTAAAAGTTCAAAGTAAACAATGTCAATGTTAGATCCATAACAGATATTATTCCTGTTCATTGTGCTGTAATACCAAAAATCGTCTACACGACCTACTGTAGTGTACAGAGTTTATTTTGTCGTCTTCTCCACGATATAATCTTTCAGTTTATTGGGTAGCCTAATGACACGTTTAGGTCTGCCATATTCTGTGACAGTGTCAGGTTTTTTACTTAAATCAACACTAATTTGCTCCGGCACTAGCACTTGGAAAAATCCAAGACGGTTTCACAAATGAACTGTCCGTTCGGTATACTTCTCCATCCTTTGATTGAAGCATAAGTTGATGTCCCTCTTTTGTCACCACTGTATATGGCTCGTTCTCGTAATTAGGAGCCAACTTTTCGGTTGTTTTAGTATTCTTTAACAAAACTTGATCACCAGGCGCTACTGGATTAGTAGAGGCTTTGTTCTTGTAATCAGCGTAAGCTTTCTGGTTCAGTTTCTGGCTCCAATCATGCTCTTTTATTGCTTGATTTAGGATGCTGTCTTGGCGCCTTAACTCAGGAAGTTTCGTCTTCAATTCTCTCCCGAACATCAAATATGCTGGTGTAGCTCCAGTGTTAACCTGTGGTGTGCTGCGATATGCTAAGAGGAATTTTGGTAATTCTTCTTGCCACTTCTTTCCTTCTGCTTTTGCTACTTTCAAGGTTTTCAAAAGTGTTCCATTTTGCCGCTCCACTTCTCCATTTGCCAGAGGCCATAGTGGTGGGGATTTTCTATGTTCTATTCCATTTTCCCGCAGGTATCTTCGAAATTCTTCAGACACAAATTGAGGACAATTATCCGACTCTAGAGAATGTGGAAAACCAAATCTCGCAAAGATATCAGACAGGGCAGCAATCACCCTTTGAGTTGTTTCTGAGCGCATAACAACGACTTCATAGAACCTACTATAGTAATCCACCGTTACTAACAAACTTTCTCCTGTGGGTATCGGACCCATCAGGTCTATCGCAATGTCTTGCCAAGGCCTCATAGGTGGTTCGGTTCTCATCATAGGTTCTAACACTGAATTGCCCCGCAACTTGGCATCCACGACACGATTTGCACATTTTCTCAGCATCAGCATCTAATTTTGTTTGGCCACCATACCTTTGTTCTCAAAAGACCTTTTGTTTTTACGATGCCCTGTTGCCCCTCATGGGCGGACTTTAGGACTTTTTCTCGTAGACTTTGAGGTATTACAATTCTGTCTCCGCGAAGCAAGAGCTTTCCAATCACACACAGTTCATTCTTTACACAAAGATAACTTGGCATCTTACAATGTGACCAGTCGCCCGTTTCAATATAGTGACGTACACTTGACAATTCCGGATCTTTATCCGACTTTCTTTCGATTTCTCTTGGTGTCAAGGCTACCGGTGTTCTTTCTTGTACCACAAGCCGTATCACCTCCTCCGTTTCTCTACTAAGATCCTTAGGCTTTGGTTGATTCAGCCTCGACAACGCGTCTGCGATATTCGTGTTACCAGGGCGGTAGACAACGTTATAATGATGGCACTGTAAACGGAGGACCCAACGCTCAATCCTTGCTGATGGCTTCGACGACTTCCCAAAAATGCATTGTAACGGTTTATGGTCTGTTTCCAATTCAAATTCACGACCGTACACATAAAGGTTGAATCTTTCGCATGCCCAGACAAGAGCCAATGCCTCTTTTTCAGTCTGGGCATAGCGTCTCTCCACTTCGGTCAGATTCCTTGACGCATACGAAACCGCTCTCCACTCTTCCCCAAGCAGCTGCAGTAATACTGCGCCCAAACCTTCTGGACCCGCATCAGCTACAATCCTGGTTTTACACTCGTTCCAAAAATAAGCAAGGGCTTTACTTGTTGACATGAGCTGCTTAAGCTTCTCGAATGCTTTCTGTTGTTCAATTCCTCAAACAAAAGAGTGTTCCTTTCGCAGCAGCTTGCGTAACGGTTCGGCTTCTTGGGAAAAATTAGGTATAAACTTGGATGAATATTGTACAAGCTGAACAAACGATCGAACTTCAGAAGTGTTCCTTGGTGCTCTCGCATTCACAACCGCTGCAATCTTTTCCTCGCTTGGTGTTACCCCCTGGTTGCTTAATTCATGTCCGAAAAATGTCAATTTAGGGAGTCTGAACTGGCACTTATCACCATTCAGGGTCATGCCGCTATCTCTTAAACGTTGGAGGACCGCATGCAAATTCCTATCATGCTCCTGAAGGTCACATCCGTAAACAATCAAATCATCAGCAATATTAGCTACTCCATTACAACCCTGTATGACGTCAGATATAATCTTCTGGTACTTCTCGGGGGCAGATGTTATGCCAAACATCAGCCGCTTGTACCTGTATAACCCCCGATGGGTTACAAAGGTCGTAATATCACGAGATTGTTCCTCTAGCTCAATCTGGTGAAACCCCCATTTCAAATCAAGCTTGCTGAAAATGGTTGCACCATTGAGGGTCATACAAAATTTCCTCAATTGTTGGAATGGCTGGGGTGTCTTTCCCGCGCTATCGCCTCATTCGCCTTACGCATATCGATACATACCTTCACATCACCGTCCGGTTTTGGCACCACCACCACCAAAGGTGAGACCCACTCTGTTGGACTGTTCGGTACTTCCTCGATGATATCTTTCGCCAGCAAGTCATCCAATTTTTCATCCACTTTACCTCGCAAACCAAATGGAAGCCTTCGAACCCCTTGTGCCACTGGTTTTACATCCTTGTTGATGTGCAGTTTCAATTGATAATTTTTCAGCTTTCCAACTCCAACAAATGTATCTGCATACTCCTTACGAATATCCGTATCACTTCCTTCCATTGCAGTTGAACAAACTTGAGCACCATAAAAAGGACCAACATGCAACACTTTAAGCTTCTCCGCAGTACTCTTTCCAAGCAAAGGTTTCCCGGCGCCCTTTATTATAGCCTGCGTAGCAGGCGTTTAGTGCGGGCGGGAGAAGAAAAGGCATCGTTAAATGAACGCCTGCCCAAATGCCTATGATTAATTTGTTCTTCTCCGAAGAATCTTCGGAAAAGCTTCCCATTGGTTAATCTCGTTAACGGAAGTAATTACGTAACTCAAATGTCAACAATAATTTTGCTTGCGTTGACGCGTTAATAGTCGCGTATCAAAAATATGCCGCCTGTTAATGCTTTCGAGGAAACTTTCTTATATGTCAAGTATTTAGGCTTCGAAATTCAGTTGAACCAGAACAGAGAAAGTATATTATTAATTTGCTACGTGGTGAAGACGCCGGTTATCGCGATTCTTCCTAAGGAATACGGAAAAGTTTGATCTTTCAATTATACATAGTGATTTTAAATATATCCTGAATATTTCTTTAATTAATATAGTTGTCTTGTTATTTGTTCACTTTAAAGTATAATTCAAGACCAGATAGTTGAGGCTATATCACTTGGCATTGCAGCTATGAGGTTGGATGATGATTTTAAGAATAACATTTCAAAACATGCTCAAATGTGAAATGTTATATTTGCAATACGGCAGAATACGTTAAAAGCTCTGTGCACGTTGTGACTGACTGTTGTCTAAAATAGCTTCAAAAACTCATTAATAATTCATGAGGAAAACACAAAGAAAAATCATAAACGTGTCGTATCCTTGATATGTGATAGAGATTCCCTTGTCCTTGATTTACATAAATTTTAATGATTTTCTCTACATATACACACCGAATTTTTTGAAAGCTACTTCGCCAATGAACGTATACTAGATCGATCGTTTTTGAAGCAATTTAAAACATTTGCAGTGCGTGTTTAATCAGACCATCTTTTAATATATCTGATAAAACACTCCTGCTCGTGTTTTAAATAGTGCATAAAATCTCTGCCAAGTCTCCGCAGTTGCCGAGCAAAAAGCATGCATGATGCTAAATATAAATCTCGAGTATGATTGGATAATGGGGTGAAGGTGCTAATTACAAAACGTCAATCATCCTTAATGGGCGAAAACAAATTTGTCATTGCCATTTGGGCAGGCGTTCCCTCAGTTCCCGCCCGTCAGCTAAACGCCGGCTACGCAGGCTACCTTTATTACTGTGAACTACTCTATGGATTTCGCACCACTAGCCTTGCATACAATTTCAGCAACAAATGTCCCAGCAACTTCAGTAGGTTCTTTCTGGCCATAAGCAAACAGCTTCTTCTCAGACTTTGTTGACTGGCAATCAATATTCTTCTTCTTCAAATTACTCCACGTTTCATAATCAACCAAATTACATGAAGCACCAGAGTCAATAAGTACGCCATCCAGCTGGACTCTACCAATCATAAGAGTAATCTCCCCAACCTGTTCTGTTTTCTCCTACAACAAATGCATAGTCTTCCATGGTTCTTGGATTCTTTTCATCATCTACCTGATACACTTTCTTCTTTCTGCTCTCATCTTCTTCTTGATTCCGTCCTTGTGGTATCTTACTATTATTTTTCCTGCAGCACGCAGAAAAATGCCCATGAATTCCACATTCATTGCACCTCTGATCTCTAGCTGGGCAGATAGTATCCCGAGCAAAATGACACCCACGGTTACACTTGAAGGACCTTTGATCAGTTCCAGTTTTTTGACCAATGTTCCCCTACCATATCGACCACTTGTGTTGTTTCCATGAACACCATCTTTGTTTCCTCTCTGGTTTTTCTTGCCAAACTGACCGACTGCATTTACTTGACCGTCCTCTGATTGTTGTGAATCAGACTGCTCCAAAGATCTCATCTGAATTTCAACCGCTTCATGTGCTCTTGCAATATCCTGCAAATTTTTCAAACTTACATTGATTTTCTCCAAAAACGTCCGACGAAGTTTAACATTTCTACATTTTTCAATAAGCTGGTCTCTTATTGTCTCGTCAACATCTGCAAACTCGTATGTGAGAGCTTTCTTTCTCAACCGACAAACAAATTGATCCACTGTCTCCCCTGCAACTTGACACATTTGCCTAAACAAGTGTCTCTCGAAAGGAACGTTCACTTTTGGCACAAAATAATTATCCAACACTTCAAAATTTTCCTTCAAGCCCTTTCCCTCATTCTCAGGTACCAATGTGTAATATAATTCTTGAAAATCAGCGCCACCAGTATGCAACAGCAGTGCTACCTTTTGCGAGTCCATTGTGATCCCTTTTGCCCGTAAATATAAGTTAAATGATCGCTTCCAACGTTTCCAACGAATAGACAGAGTATTCGGGTCATGGTACTAGCTTAAAAAATAAGCAGAAACTCGACGTTTCGAGCGAAGGCCCTTCGTCAAGACCCTGCTACTAACTCTTGTCGTCAAGGCCCTGCTCCTAACTCTTGACGAATGGCCTTCTATAAACCACTCAGCACAGCATTTCTACATTGGTACTACCCACACTGGTACAGACAGTTTTAGTACATATATTCGGGTCATCCCTGGGGTTAAAGCAAGGAAGACCATTAATTTCAGTTGCCTTAAATTGAGCCGATTCTTGGCTAGAACTTTGTTGACTAGCACTAGCTCCTGGCCCTTCGACGGCTTCGTTGTCCGACATATCCTTTCGAAAGAATCACACCAAACGTACACAAAATAACAGGAAACTCCTCACCGACACAGAAAAAATCACCATCCTCGTCGCCAATGTACTATTCCACCTAGTTTACCGCTCGATTGCCTTATTTTATTGCTTTTCTTTTTACTTTTTAAACACAAAACTACATAGCCCAATTACGGTCCACATGCAATACAACTCCCGTGATGCTTTGCAATCACTTAAATGATGTTTCCACTTTTAGTTTCTTGCTTCCTTAAACTTCAAATGTCAAAACACTACAACTGGGACCTCGGAATGAACGACGCAAAAATGGGAATTAGAAAACCAATATAACATCATAAATATAATTCAAAAACTCATTAATAATTCATGAAGCAATTATCCAATCTTGAGTAAGAAATTAGTCACGTGCACACGTCTTTATACCAGCTAAAGAACACTTTAACAAAAGACCATTGTTATGCAAACTATATAAAGATTTTTATATAAAGATTTTTATATAAAGATTTTTATATAAAGATTTTTATATAAAGATTTGACTTATTATGCAAACGTTTTTGAAGCCATTTAAAAAACTCGCAGGTCGTGTTTTATTAGGTCGAAAGCCACTCGCGCTGCGCGGCGCTCGTGACTTTAAACCTAATAAAACACTCCTGTTCGTTTTTTAAATAGTACATATAAAGACAGTTGTAGTTGGGCATTTCAGAGTGAAAAACTTTAAGAACAGCCACAGAGCAATTTTTGTAAAGTAATTAAGACACTGGGAACGAGGCTGCGCCTTTAGTAGTACGATGTAGTACGGCAACGCAAAAATAACGGCCAGAAACTAAAATCATTCAAATAAACGATTGTAAAGAAAATTTGTAGACTATTATTGATCGTATCAGTTTAAAACTGTTTGGATAGCTTAAAATGGTGGCTTTATTGTTGCGAAAGTTCCACTGTAGTGCTGAGCTAATTTGCTGAGTATCCCTTCAGCAATCTCGCGTCTTGAAATGCAGGCGTTTTATCCAAGACGTAAAAGTCTGTAGTTTCCCGTTGTAAACAGACCGTGGATGACGTCTCAAACTCCCGTGGGATATTAATTGTTCACTTTTGTTCTTAAATGTTATAAATCTCAATGTATTTGAATAGCCTCCGTCGTTACGTTGCCCTCCTACATCGTATGGTCTCTATTGCTTAGCATCGTACAACGAGAGAGAGGCCGGGACTCATTGAATTCAATCTGACTGATAATAACTTTCCGACGGAAAATCATAGTGTCGGCGTATCTTGGTAAGTGAATGTTCTCGAAGCTTAAGTCCCCTCCCTGATGTAATTAATGGCGCCGAATTTTATTCCGGACCAAGGCTGTCAGTCTACCCCTGCATCCGGTAACCTGACAGGACTGACAGGGGAACTGTATGCAAGAGCGACCGCGGGCTTTAGTGTGTTTTTGTCCCCAGACAAATTAATGCCGAAAAAATCTCAATATCGATCCCTCCCAGAAGTAAAGGTGAGGGGCTAAGCCCCCCAAAATTATGACAGAGTAAAACAGTAAAACTGCAGGAAGATTCTTGGTCGTTCCATAAAAGTTGAACAAACTCGGACGAACATTACGATCATTGTGCTGAATAATGAAATATTCCTTCATAGTAGGGGAGTTAGCACTGGTAGCACTTTTTTGCAGCATTTTTGTCGCTCAAGTGACTTGAATTCGTTGCCAGACAGTGCAATTTCAGCCCTCCTATAAACTTTAAATTTCCAAGCTATGTAAATATTAAAGACATTAAATTAAACATCGCATTTTGTTGAAATTAATGTTGTCTCAGGATGTTAATATTTGAGCTGTGTTAAATTAAGCATAATCAAGTAATTTTTTGCAACATATAAATCAAATATTTTTTCACAACGGCGTAAATGATAAGTACTGTGACAGAAACTCCTATGACTATTAAAATTCAACATGATTTTTACCACAATTAAGTGATATACCCGTCATTGAAACCAGACTCACTGACCTAGAAATACTCAATAATAATAATGATATATTAATTAAACAGAGTCAAGCCCGTAGCTGGCTCTCAATTTCTGGGGGGAGGGGCACTGCAGAAAGAATGTAACAGAGGGGTTGGGATGATTCTGACTCGACACCCCCACCGTCGACAACTTTTTAGGTAAAAATATTTTCCGGACGAGTACGTTGCAATTGCTTTCCAGGTACTTTTTCTCAATTTTTCATAACAAATTTCGGTACTTAGCCCCCTCAAAAAAATAACAACATTAACAGCTATTAGTTCTGCAAAACGTCTGCAGGGGCTAAGCCCCCGGTGTAAGATTTCTGGAGGGGCTCGAGCTCCAAAGCCCCCCCATACTCTACGCCTATGAGGTTATTTAGTTTAGGCCACAAGCAATCTATTTTCATACAAAAATTGAGTATGACTATGAGCCTCAAGTATTAATCTTCTACGGTCGCTGTAGCACTGTATATCATGGCAAAAAATGTGGAATAAGGGGGGGGGGGCATAATTTTAATTTTGCCCCCCACCTCCCCCCTCAGCTACGGGCCTGAACAGAATAGAAATACAAGCAAATATAGACTGTAATATAAAAAACACAGACAAAAAACCAGAGGGCACAAACTTGTATTACACTAAATAAAAAGTCACGTTTATAGCCGATGGCGCCGGAAGTTTTACACGCGAGGACGTCCACGCAAGAATGCTGCTTATCATAGCGATATCACACTTTCAAAAACAATCAGTATACCTCATTGTTTATATATCAGATGTGTTTTATCGCCGTTCGGTAATCTAACTGCAGACTGTGAAACTGGATTTCAAATAATACGATCGAGAATGTTGCACTCTTTTGTGTTCTAAGAGGCAATTAGAACGTTCGAAGTTATATATTTACAAGGGTTCGTCGATTCAATTATTATAAAACGCAATAATGCTTGCCTGGATTAACAGCAGTCCAAGTGTTTACATGCTTGTGGGAGCTATATTTCTTGTGATAGAGACAGATGCAAATCCCACAGAAATACCATACAAAGGTAAGCCAACAGTGTCTTTAGTTTACAGACATATATTGATATCACTCGCCTAGGTTGGATTTTTTGAGCGTGTAAATATTGTAAGGCAAGTAAACAATTTACATGAAGGTCATATAGTATGAGAACAGGTCAAAGGAACAGTTTAAACGTTCATTATATGATTTAGTAAGCTTCTGATTAAGCTATACTGCGAGTAATTTTGTAACCCCAATGGGGATATTTATGTATTAGGATTTGAGGCTGACACAGGATGTATTTGGTAGATCTGAAGGTCATGTAGTTAAACATCGCCACGGTGGTCTCACTGGCTAGTGAGTCGGAACAAGACTATGCCCGCATGATGTTATTATATTCATTACCCAAACAAAAAACCCCCATGTTGACTTACGTTAGTTACGTATAGTTCTCACATGCGAGCGATACCAATAGCAGGGCGAATACCAAGATTATAAAGCATGTTTACTTGAGGCTCATGTCGAAAATCGCTTTAAGTTGCGGCTATTTCGAAATTCGCAGTCAATGTTGCCATTAATCTTGTCTGCATTTGTTATTATCAGCCTTACTCAAAATTCAGAAAATGCTTTGTGTTTGCTTTCATCCCACTCTGAATAGTTCGGTCTAGTGAAAGGGGTGACCTCAGCAGATCTGAGAAAGAAATACACTATGATTGCAACGAAGTCGTCCCAGTTCTGACTTCGTCTGGTCT
Source organism: Paramuricea clavata (assembly GCA_902702795.2). Classification (NCBI taxonomy): domain Eukaryota; kingdom Metazoa; phylum Cnidaria; class Anthozoa; order Malacalcyonacea; family Plexauridae; genus Paramuricea; species Paramuricea clavata. The sequence goes on from CACRXK020011850.1 coordinate 11,814, forward strand.
CATGTAAAGTAGCCTGTACGTGCCACAGCCGTAAATTATTCACTCGTAATTTTAAATGTCTAATGTAAGGGGACTTATGCCATGTATTTTCTATTAAACAGAGTGTCGTGACAAAGTGATAACCGTAGGAACAAGAGTTGATTCAAAGAAAAACGATAGATCAGGATCCGTTGGGTGTTTGGGTTGTGACAAATTACGAAATTGTACAAGTGTGTTTGGAAGCTTGCATCTGAAGGGAATATCGTTTAGTAAACGAAATGAACATTTGCGAAAGGAATTGCGGTTTCCACACCTTCGAGAAATTACAGGACACTTAATTGTGACATTTTTGATGGATGGTACGAGCCTAAGCGATATTTTACCAAATTTAGCTGTAATACATGGCCGTGCCGAGAGCTTATTTCAAGGATACGCTTTAGTCATTTACCAAAACGAAGGGCTTCAGAATATAGGGTTAAACTCCTTGACTGTAATCAAACAAGGGGGAGTTAAGATTGAATTTAATCCAAAGTTATGCTATTTGGATCGTGTGCGTTGGGAGTCGTTGATGGTCCACAATGGAGCGGCGAAGAAATTAGCTATGAACGGAAATTCAAAGGACTGTTTTGCGAAGTGTTCGGAATCTTGCCATACGCCGAGTGGTCACGGGTCATCCGGTCATAAATATTGCTGGGGAAGAGAGAGAAAAAATTGCCAAAAATGTGAGTATTTTGAATTTTTTGAGGTCAGACCTTTAATGTTTGTTTGGCTAGCGAGTTCTTGGCCCGATATAACTTGCCATGACTAAGCGTCACTTCTCTACTGAAAAACATCAGACGACTCTTTCCGGCGCTTTTACCGGTCCTTTGAAACTTGATAAACGAATTTGATAACTCGTCATCTCTTAATTATTTCTTAGCTCGTCATTATACTTTTGATAACAGATTTCTAAGGGTTTTTAGAAATCACTCGAGGATCAAGTTGTTTAAATATTTTCTGGTATAAATATTTTACTGTAAGCGTAGTAACATATTTTTCAAATTACTGAAGCATATATTAAAATGCTGTTTGTATTGGATACATATATATACCTGTATATATACAGTATATACATATATATGGGTCACTTGAATAATTTTGTATATTTTCAAGATCTTACAGTTAATTTTTAAAACGCTTTTTCTCATGCTAATTCGTAGGCTCGTTCAATTTTAGATAAGAAAAAAAATACAGCTGCTTTTGAGACATATGGGCTATGGCTTAAAATTAAGTACTTATAAAAAACGTATATGTAAATTGAGTACCTGCAGCTAAATATGTGTACAGACTTTCAATTCAAATACACAGTTTGCCAAGGGGGGTGGGGGGTGGGTGGTGGGGGGAGCTTGTGAAATTTTATAGGAGATGTTGTACAGAGCACAGCTGGCTTGCATTGTCACCTCATTATCAGGATTAATTGTAGTTTGTGTTACTGCTAAGCTCTTGTAGACTTGCTACAAGTCGACTCCTATCATTTATCTGTGAAGTTGAGATCAAATTTCTGAAAGTGAGGATTTTAGTGATGGGCGGTTTTGCCATGTCGACTTGTCACTCTTGCAGCGCACCAAGCAGATTAGCCAAACAGATTATTTTAAGAATTGGCCATGCATTATGATTGATGGCTTTTCTGTGTTTCTTATGTGTTGTATTCGTAATTGAAACAGCTGTGAGGGAACATTGTCAGGAAATTTTAAACATTTTTGAGGAATATTTGTGGTGTTACTCTGAGTGTGCATTCACACCGGGTACAAGGCCGGCGAGAGGGGAGGGGAGCCATGTTCACCAATTTGTCCTGTGGCCCGTGGTTGCCTCTCGCCGACCTTCACCGGGCAAGCTGAAAAGTTTGCCTGACCACAGTGGGAATCGAACGCACAAAAATATTTTTGCGGAATTTTAAACATTTTTGAATTAGTACTGTCATGTAATTTTTCATGCCAAAGAGATGAAGTTTCTTGCAAGCACTATACAAGTCAACTCTGACCCATTCATTTTTTAGTTCAAGCTCACCCGTTTATTTGCTCGATCGCACATGTCAAAGTTACAGTGAGTTACAGCTAGTGCGAGTCGACTTGTTGGAAGTATATAACTTTCTTGGATCAGATCTTAACTTGAACTTTAATGTTTCTTGACCTCATCTTTTAAGAGCAATTTTATGACAGGTTGGTGTCAATGACATATAAGTAATTCCAGGCTGATTGGCTCATTTAATGAGCTTCTAGAATTGTTCAATGACCCTAATGTACAAGTGCTGAAGTGTCACATGAAAATAGTTTATATTGCACAACTGAGATACAGTATCAGGCAAACAATTTTTTTGAAATTATCTTTGGTGTGCCATTCCCAAACTTTCCAGTCAAGGCCGGCGAGAGGCAACCACAGGCCTCGACAAATTGGTGAACACGGCCTCCCTGTCCCTTTTGACTCTCATGCTGATGGCCACACCAAAGTCTATTTTTTAATCGCAATCAACGAGGGAATCGCCGGCGAATTACTTGCAAGACATCGCCGGAGAATTTTGGTACCGATGGTGCGCGTGGCGTGCATGCATGTTAACGTACTAGCAGATGGACGTAATAAATTTGTTCAATGCAAGTAAATACGTACCTCATTTCATCTCATAACTGATAAAGACGCGATGTACGAGGTGTTTGCCTAACTGTTTTTGCAGAAAAAAGATAAAAAATTGTTTATTTCACATTTGATACGTTTTAAGATCGATCACAATGATCAGTGGATAATGTGCAAGTAGGCGTATTTGATTTAGGACAAACATAAAGCGATGATAAATGATACGGACATTTTACCAAGATTTCTGGGCCCATCTGAGCACTCCGGGCCCTAGGTATAAGACAAGAGTTACATTTTAAACATTATGGGGGTACATGGTAATAGGTAACGGTAAATAATAGCTTTAGCCTTTATTAGTATGACTATAAATTTACAGCATTGCTAAAGCATATAAAAGTTATAACAATATCAAGAGAACTATGGTAAACTAGGATTATACAATTTACAAATGTGCAATGATACTTAATAGACTAACGTAATATTAACGTTCATAAGAAGTAAGAAGAAAGAATGTAGACAAGTATAATATTTACAAATAAGGTGGTTATTACAACCTCTGCTAATTAGCACTCCTGGTTTCAAGGTATTTAAGCCTTTGTTCAAAACATGAATAAACAAATTTTGACAGTTTAGTTATGATTTCACTATCAGTTGACTTCATTAAGTCAGCTGATAGAGTTTGAGAGTTCAGTTTAATCTCGTTAGATGAGGCATTCTCTAAAGAACTTCGGAGGTCTTCACGAGAATGCTCATAGGCTTTGCAAAAGAGTAGGAAATAGGTTTCGTTTTCCACCTCTCCTGAATTACAGATTTCACATAAGCGTTCTTCTCTTGGTATATTTTGGTATCACCCGAGCTCAATTTGGAGTTTATGGCTGCTGACTCTAAAACGTGAAAGGCATTTTCTCTTGTATGGGTCTTTTATAAGTACTAAGTATTTTTCGAGGTTGTGGTCCGTTTTGAACGTTGAATAGAAAGTTAATTTGGATGAATTTTAAAGACCCTTTTGAATATGTTAATGATGAGAGGGAGTTTTCCAAGCTCAGCTCTGGAAGCAATGTTACTTGCTTTCCTACTGACAGCGAGGTATATTTTACAGAACTTAAGATGGACTTTTTCAATTGGTAACTTGTCCCAATTGTTGAAATCGTTTTTCACGTATGTCCCCCATACTTCAGAGATGTATAGTAGGATCGGGCTTATAATAGAATCAAATATTTTAATGGCATATTTGGGATTGAGGCGGCTGAAGTTGAGCTGTCTTCTTATACCATATAAAGCATGCAAGGCTTTCTCACTTAGTTGCTTTAGAGCTGAAGTGAAATTGCCATTGTGATTTAGTTTCACTCCTAGGTAACAGTATTCCTGTACGATTGCTATGGTCCGATTTCCAAGATTAAACTTTGGGCTT
>CACRXK020011851.1:0-15809 GCA_902702795.2 Paramuricea clavata
TCAGTGTACAAAGTCTATACATAAGTGTACAAAACCGCCTATTCCCTTGCTAGGTATATATGTATGTATAAAAACCGCCTATTCCCTTGCTTGTGTATGTGTATAAGTATGTCTGTATGCATGCATGCATGCATGTAGAATTAACAGAATCAGCACTATATATATATTATCTGGCATTATCTTGAATTATTATTAATTATTATTATGATTTATTATTATTATCTTGAATTCAGGCGTACGTAATTTGAAATGTTTGATAATTTTGCACTGAAAACATGCCCTAATTATAGCATAATTTAAGCAATAAATTCTCAGATTAAACCGAAAAAATTATTTGTCATACACTGTAGTTCACATTAAGATGTTTTCTGATATAAAGGTCTAGGGTGGAATTCTTGAATTCTACCTATAAATATTAATAAGAATTTTTACCATAAATAACAGCTGCACTTAAATTGCATTAATATATTCAAACAATGATCATGCACGATTAAATTACATTTCTGTATATTTTGAAAAAAATAGGTATTCTAATATTATTAACAAATTTCACATGGTGTTTTACAGAAAGGTGAATAAGGAGAACTGTTAAGACTGAAGAGTTTCAACATATCAAGAACGCATTACATGCAAAATAGCACCGAACGTAGCGCTGTTGTTGATCAAAGCCACATTTTTCACATTCCAACCACGCAATGAAACATGCTTCAGCTTGCTCTAGTCTCGATTTGTGCAAACAAACTAACACGCACGCAATATAGTTTAACGTGGAAAATTCGATGGTAGTAACATAGTCTTAAATCCTTTATAATCTCAAAGTAACTATATGGCAATTTAAGAGTCAGAAATGTGATAAATGTAGAAATGAACATAGGATTATTGATAATAGGCCATGAGATTATTTAAGTGTTGGCTCACGAAATTTGAAATCACTCTGTTCATGTCAGCACGACGGCATACATAATCAATGCGCTTTGCTGGCAACATGATGTTCGTTTATACGTGTACAATTTACTAACCATGCAGAGGAACTCGAAGTCACGCAAGAATTATACGACCTTGTAATGCACATATACTGTATATATTGTACATATATTAATGTACATGTAGATTCAGATTCCGCGACAACGAAACCTTGTGTAAATATTAGTATATATCAAACAAAATAAGTAACGCTTACCTGTGAAATAGGTTAATAATGATACAAATTCAACACTGCTTTTGACCCAAACGGAGCGCGAAAATGACAAGCCTGATTGCTTCGTTCTTTTATTCGTTGTAACCACAGTGTTCTAACTCGGCGCCAAAAATGCGCATTCCCTGATTGGTGCACATACAACACGTGAACACAGATAAGTTAAGTCATTGTGTTCAAAATTATTTGCGCCCCGCCGCGAGAAATGTTGATTGCATGGTCCAAAGTAAAATCATGCACGCAACCTCGCACCTATAGGCTCAGATTCCAGCCGTTGCGTTTCGCCACTCGCCCACTAAAGCCTACCTCGCACTCTCCTCAAGAGGATCTTGGGCAGTTAGTCTAGGGGTTTTTTTCGGAATCATCAATGTTGCCCGAGTGCTCACAAAAGAAACAACTGCCTACATTTTTAATAGTATATGATACGGCCAGTAGGCGGAAATATAAAGCCCTTAGGTGTTCGTTTCTAAGGTTTCTTGTGCTAAGTTCAAACTGTGGTTCAAAATAACAAGGTCGCGCCGGATTATTAGCGTATCACGATCACAAATTTGGTGGTTTCAGTGACTCTTTTTGGCCATGAATAGGCAATAATAGCACAAAAATACAAAATAAAACGAAATAGGAGACCTTTTAACCAATCTGCATGAGCTTTACTATCTCCGCAGCATCATATAAACTGACAGATACCGGCAACACGCAACATTGATTAAAGAATTGGCCGTGAACCAGCCACATTTTGCATGTCCAATGGCAATTTATACCTTATACGTTAATTTGGGAATGCAACTTAGTGTTCTATGTTTTCGAACCGGAGTCGCTTATAAGTGAGTGGTTTGAAATCTATAAACCAAAGCCACAAGCCATAAATGCCTTATAATTGTAGCATCGGTGGATCATTTTTTGCGAACGCACATATCAAACGTATTCATAGGAATGTCGAAGACATTCATGTCGCTAACAGCCTAACACTGAGGAAGCCGGCGACGCCAACACATTTAATAACAATGATTTTCCCGACGAAGATGCCAGTCATCAATTCATTCGATGGCCACAGATTTATGTGCTTGATGTATACGCGAAGATACTCTGCGTGTTTCTGCCACTCCATGCGTCGCCGCCATCTTGAAAAATTGAAGGGTAACTAAGGGGTAATTTTTACCCTGTAAAAAATTACCCCCGAATATACACCGCGTAACATTACCCGCAAAACCGGTGTAATTTTTACCCCTCTTTAAATTACCCTTCCGTATTCAACAATTCCGCTACTACCCTGCATTGTGGAGTAATTTCTATCCCAAAATCAATTACTCCTTTCAAGGAAGTAATTCTTGACCTTCAAAAGGGTAATTTTTTTACTCCCTGAAATTTACAGTCATATAGGTATTTTCTTTTTTTCAAAATCATCAATGTTGCCCGAGTGCTCACAAAAGAAACAATTGCCTACAGTTTCATAGTATATGATACGGCAAGTGGGCGGAAATAAATCCTTAGGTGTTCGTTTCTAAGGTTTCTTGTGATAAGTTCAAAAAATAACAAAGTCACGATTATAAGCTTGTCACGCGATCACAAATTTGGTTGTTTCAGGGACTCTTTGGGGGCATGGATAGGCAATAATAGCACAAAGTAAAACGAAATAGGAGACCTTTTAACCAATCTGCACGAGCTTTACTATCTCCGCGGCATCAAAACTAACAGATACCGGCAACACGCAATATTGATTAATGAATTGAAACCAGCCGCATGTTGCATGCCCCATGGCAATTTATACCTTATACGATAATTTGGGAATGAAACTTAGTGTTCTATGTTTTCGTACCGGAGTCGCTTATAAGCGAGTGGTGTGAAATCTATAAACCAAAGGCACAAGCCATAAATGCCTTATAATTATTGCATCTGTGGATAGTTTTTTCGGCGAAAGCACATCAAACGTATTCAGACGAGTGTCGAAAACATTGATGACGCTAACACTGAGGAAGCTGGCGACGCCAACACATTTAATAACAATGATTTGCCCCATGAAGACGCCAGTCATCAATTCTATCGATGGCCACAAATGTATGCGCTTGATGTATGAAATTATTCGGTAAAATTTCAATCGTATACTCGCGAAGAGACTCTGCGGGTCTCTGCCACTCCATGCGTCGCCGCCATCTTGAAAAATTGAAGGGTAACTAAGGGGTAAGTTTTACCCCGTAAAAATTTACCCCCGAATATACAACGCGTAACATTACCCGCGAAACCAGTGTAATTTTTACCCCTCTTTCAATTACCCCTCAATTACCCCTCCGTATTCAACTAACTACCCTGCATTATGGAGTAATTTCTACCCTAAAATCAGTTACTCCTTTCAAGAGAGTAATTTTTGACCTTCAAAGGGGTAATTTTCTCCCTCTGGAAACAAAGACGGCGTTCCATTTGTCCAGTTTTGGTTTCAAATTAAGTTCACTCCAATAACCAGTGAATTATTCATACTTTCACACTTAATTATATACTATATAACAAAACACTTATTTACTGAGACCTCGACCGCAGTTGTTGCCTGGTCTCGGGTCCACAAAACACACTGTTTCCCTCGGTCTCAGTAAATAAGTGATAATTGTTTGTTGCTGAAAGTGAATTATATCTTTTCGGTATCTTGTGGAAAGCAAATTGTGAAAGCAAGATGATTTAGGAATAGACTGCTTAATAAACCGTTTTATTACACGCCTACTTTTTTTATTTTTTAACGGGAATTCTAGACGGCTGCCGATCTCGGCTTTTGACATGGGTTAAATTTTTACTGTGTGATTTACTTCGACTAAAATTATTATATGGACGAGTAGATGGCAATACTTCTTTCACCATACTTGCATGTGTGTTGTTGCATTTTGGTAATGTAGTAGAGTTTTGTTTCCTTTAGTCGAGGACCTGTATATGGGTTTGTATGCATTTCATTTAGGACAGGTAATCTCAACTGTTTTAGGGCAAGTTGACCATGATGGTTAACATGGTAACGCTGCCCGAACCCCAATCCGGGACGAAATGTCCGAAACCGACCACACCCAAAAACGACGCTTTCGCCATAGTGCTATCTACCAAACCATACAAGCTTTGGCTATTCTGAGGTGCTTATATGGTTCAGAGATGGTGCTTTTAGGGGTGGTCGTTGGTAAGTGTGAAATGCCTAGCACTGATATTTCACAAGAAAATGACCATGCAATACTCATAGTCAAACGTCAATTTGTGGCTTACAACTTCAGATAAACAGCAGTGGACCTACATTACCTTTTTTCCTAAATCTTTTTGATAGAAACATAATTGGTACTTATTTAATTATATTATCACTGTTTTGGTGTAAAATGGTTAATATTTTGTGACCGAAATAATAATTTGAAATGTACCTACCTCCTGCAAATGGACGTATTTGGCCAAATTCTCCACTTTACTCCGGTGTTTATCGCAGATCTCGTTGAAATCCTTCCAAATATGCAATTCAGCTCAAATATAATGGTATCAAGCACATTTTAAACATGTTTTAACTGGGTTTCAAGTAGATCCTAGCTGTTTAACCATCGACAAGGTAAAACCTCAACTTTGTCCAAATTCGGTGCCATTTTGTCATCCCGTTCGGTTGTCCACAATTCGGCCTCGTTCTTCTCTCATCCAAGCCATTTAACAAACACTAATAACAAATTTAACCCTTTGTTAAGGGTATTAAAATAAAAATACAAACGAAATATGCGAAATGCAGCATTTTACCACCCTGTAAGATCTTGCTTACGAGTCTTTCAAAACATTCCGTACAAATCTCGCGTGGCAAAGTAACGCGAAGTCGTGACGGAGAGAGTGCGTTTTATTCTGATAGAAAAGAAGGCTGCGTGAAGTACACTAAAAACTAAATACACTCATACAAACGTTTGTTTTATTTCTTGTAGCGACAAATAAATACATATTATTACCTGTAATATGAACATGTTATACAAATTAAATGTTGATTGTTGGTTTTACCATGGATAATAAAATAAATGGATAGGACTCTAGCTGAACAGGTGGGAAATTTGTCGTCGCTGACCAAAAAATTGCGGGCAGAAACAAAGCTCATTGCATTTACATTCAAAACAAAGCAGAAAGTTAGCAAGAAGCTGTTTTAGCTGACGATTTTTTGCTTTCCATTCAACGATTTACAAATTATTGGTTATTCTTTTAAAAGTCGATCATGAATTCTTTGTTTTGGCATGATTGTTTTGTAATCGAGTGATTGGAAGAAGTTCATATGGTGACGTGAACATGGGAGTAAATACCGTATAGGTCGATCTATGGCTTGTTTAAAACCGTAATAAACGAAGAAAGACGTGATTTGAGAATGAAATGTAAGTTGAAATTAACTTTATATGCCTCAAATTTTCCATCCTATATTTGTTAATGTAACTTCAGCTGTCTAAGTTCAAAATACAAGCTCGCGAAATTTGACAAATTTTGAAAATATGTAAAAATAGCTTGACTTTGAACTGTATTTTCTCAAAAATAGCCCGTGGCCTCAATTTCAAATATAGCTAAATGAAAAGAAAAAAGTTTTCGGCGTTTGTAGGTATCAAACATATCGTCAGGAAAATAGGGGCTCGCAATGTTTTAGCTGAGTCTTTGAGACCCAGTTGCTTCGCACGTGTTGTGGTCAAATTTTTGCCAAGAATCAAAGGCCGAAATGTGAACTTCCTTCATGAAAACCGGCTCGAGAAGGGCCTAGTTTGAAAATTTAGCTATTAATTTCGATTTCATGAGAATATATTGGTTACACGTTAAATATTTTTGTACTTGATGAGATTCAAAATTTGTTGCATATTCAAGCCCGGCTTTAGTGTAATTTTGGTGATGACCGGAACAGAAATAAAGATATTTTAAAAACTGGCCGTGGCCTCACGATAAAACTTTCTAAAAATGTTCTCTGTTTCATGTATTTTTATTTGATATCTTAGGGGCTCATACAGTTTACGAGGTTGTAAAATGCATGACTTGCCTCTATTTTCATGTAAACATTCGAAATTTTTCGACAGCAAAGTAGCAACTGTTTCAGATCGAATGCACACGGACAGCCCACCAGAGACAATGGCAGGGTACTGAAATAGAACGTCACTAAAAAATTCTGTATGATTAATTTAGAACATGTCCACTCTTTCAACATAAAACAGTCATTTATTTTGTACAAACATTTGGCAATATTTACACGATTGTGCCTTTTTGTAAACACGCGTTGCGTGTATTCCACGCAATTGCGTGGCTCATTTTACTCGCGCATGCTCAGACAAATTTCCCACCTGTTCTCTAGCTGACGTAAGCAAAAACAACCTGGTTGCAATCTGTGACGTCACGCGTATTGCAAAGTTCTCGGCATTTTTGTTGTTTCGCTATACTTTCCGCTTTAAAAGAGTAATATTGAAGCATAAACTGGTCTAATTGTTTTAAAAACATGCCTAAGCCACGACAAAGTATTCAAGGTAAACGTCTTTCGTCTTTGTTTTGTATTTTTTTACATTTGTAGCTACGAAATTGGCGTCCCCAATTTTAACGAAATTTGGGATGCATTTTTCACTGTTTAGTGCTTGAAATATTTGCTAAAATTGACTGGGAATACTTAGAGATTTCATCGTAGAATGGCGTAGTTATATTCATTTGCTTTTTGATTGTACGGAATGTTTTGAAAGACTCGTAAGCAAGATCTTACAGGGTGATAAAATGCTGCATTTCGCATATTTCATTTGTATTTTTATTTTAATACCCTTAACAAAGGGTTAAATTTGTTATTAGTGTTTGTTAAATGGCTTGGATGGAAGAACGAGGCCGAATTGTTGAAAACCGAACGGGATGACAAAATGGCACCGAATTTGGACAAAGTTGAGGTTTTACCTTGTCGATAGTTAAACAGCTAGGATCTACTTGAAACCCAGTTAAAACTTGTTTAAAATGTGCTTGATACCATTATGTTTGAGCTGAATTGCATATTTGGAAGGATTTCAACGAGATCTGCGATAAACAGCGGAGTAAAGTGGAGAATTTGGCCAAATACGTCCATTTGCAGGAGACTACGTGAGCAGCATTGGTTAAAATCAGGTGGGACGGGGAGTATCATAGCTGAAGGTGATGTAATCATCATCAAGTCCGTCGAAAGAAACAGGAATCACTGGCCCCTTGGGATTATCGAGAAGTTGATTGTCGATAAAGATGGATGTATACGGGGAGCAAAGGTGCGTACTGGAAAGAGTGTCATTGAACGTGCTATCCAGTTTTTATACCCTATGGAACTTTCATGTGACAAAGCACCCTGTGTTTCTACTACTCCTACGAAAAGCTTGGATCCCAGAGTACAACCTTTCCGACCCCGCAGAGCTGCAGCCTTGAAAGCCGAAGAAAGAATGAGGATTACTGCAGATAGCGAAGATGAACTTTAGTTGCATCCTGGTTATTTCAGGACGAACTTCCTTAACTAGACAATCCTTATTATTGACATTTAGCATGTTTTTTGTTGACATACATCTTCTTCAAAGATATATGGGGGAGTGTGTAAAAAACATTACTGTTCTGACTTCAGACAATAATTGAGATCAGTAGTGGTCATTAGTCCATACAATTATGGAGATCATATACTTAGCTCTCACTCTGTAAACACGTTTTTGGGAATACAGTTATAAAAGCCTTTGTGAGCGAGATTATTTACATATTAATAGAAAACAGTCTTCGTTTTCGACAGTTGTAAGCCACAAATTGACGTTTGACTATGAGTATTGCATGGTCATTTTCTTTTGAAATATTTCACACTTACCATTATTTCACACTTACACTTACCAATGACCACCCCTAAAAGCACCATCTCTGAACCATATAAGCACCTCAGAATAGCCAAAGCTTGTATGGTTTGGTAGATAGCACTATGGCGAAAGCGTCGTTTTTGGGTGTGGTCGGTTTTGGACGTTTCGTCCCGGATTGGGGTTCGGGCAGCGTTACCATGTTGACCGTCATGGTCAACTTGCCCTAAAACAGTTGAGATTATCTGTCCTAAATGAAATGCATACAAACTCATATACAGGTCCTAGACTACTTGTTTCTGTACTAAGATTGCGACATGTTTCAGAATAACAAGTCTCATTGACCTTTGATATATTCCCAAGGTCACGTTGTGTTTCATGAGTCATGTTTAGGTTTTCACATGTATTCAATGTCACTTTAGATTTCAATAGGTTCACAGTTATAGCAGTGTTTATAACAGTTTTGGTAAGCTTTGGTACATATAGATTCTCGTAAGATCTGGTAGAGTTCTCTTTGCACTGAACACGATTTTGCACCGTTGTGCTCTCTACCCGTGAACAAGGTCTGTGACGGTAACACGTTGGCTACCTCCTTGCCTTTTTCTTCTATTGCATAAAGCTCGCTGGCAAGCCAAGCGATTGGCGATAACACGTGGGCTATCTCCTTGCCTTTCTCTTCTATTGCATAAAGCTCGCTGACAAGTCAAGCGATTGGCGATAACACGTTGGCTATCTCCTTGCCTTTCTCTTCTATTGCATAAAGCTCGCTGGCAAGTCAAGCGATTGGCGATAACACGTTGGCTATCTCCTCGTCTTTCTCGTTTAAATAAAGAGCTCTGACGAGTCAAGAGATTTTTAGTGTCGCGAATTATTTCCTTCGTAAACGCCATACAAACATTCGCTTCTGTAGTTGTTTACGCTCTACTGATCTGATGCAATTTTTCGCTGTGTGGCATTGATGCACCAGCCAATCATATTATTGAATATCAGCACGTGATGTTCACATGCGGGTGTTATGCAACCCTAATCTCTGAACGCAACAACAATCATGCTTGACACGTGCTGTATGTGTGGTTTCAGCAATTCAGCACAGAGTTAATTATGTGGTTCATATAGGGTTACTGACTACTGAGTGTTAACCATCTTAAATGTTTAATCTTTAGACACTTTACAAGAACAATTAATATTCTGTGATGTAGCACCTTATACAGTCGCTGTATATAATGATACGGTCTAAATAATATCGGCACTTATTGAATGCCCGTATTAATGCACAATGTCAAATTATATATTTGCGTAGAACCTCGAAGATTTTCTCAATATTTACGTCTGAAATGCTTCCAACTCTGTATAATGAATATACCGTCAAAATAATATCGGCACTTAATTAAATGCCCGTAATGCATAATATCAATTTATATATTGCGTAAGAATCTCAAAGATTTACTCAATATTCAGCACTGTCTCGCTCCTTTCTAGCTCTGTATATGATGAATATACCGTCTACATAATATCGGTACTTGATTAAATGCCCGTAATGCATAACATCACTTTATATATTGCGTAGATTCTCAAAGATTTACTCAAGATTCACGTCTGAAATGTTTATACATTTGAAAACAACACTATGTCGCTCTTCCTAGCACTAGCAACACCGCGGAAAAACGTCTGCGCATGCGTCAACCTTACCTGTAATAGTATTGCGAACTTGATGAGAAGCTGTTCCGAACGTTTCCGAAGGCTCAAAATGGCGGTAAAAAGGAATGACTTCATTGTGCGTCTTTACAGCCAGATTTCGAGCGCAAAAATAAACATGTCATTCTAAAAACTAGGAATAAATACAGCCAGAAGGTTCAAGAAATTGTATTGTACAAGAACATGAACTAAAGGTGATTGTTGACAAATTTATCGTCTGAAACATTTTGTTTATCAACTAAGCAACGAGAATTTTCGAATTTTCGTTTGAGATACATTCCCCTAAAAAAAACTGTGTCGCCAAATATAAAAAATTTTCGTGTTCACAATAATTAAACTTTAGGATTTATTCTACAATTTGAGTGGGTTAAGAAGCTTAACTTTTCGAGAGTTTTCTTAACTTTTGAGTTTGAATTTTTGTTTTGAATAATTTAGCAAAAAATTTCGAAGTCGTGTCCGTTAAAATCAACAATTTTTTTACATGAATTCTATTTCATTCCATACTTTAAATGCCAGGACGCTTTCAATTAATGTCTAGTCTACCCATTTGCTATATTTTCTCGTTTGTTTTACTAATTTTTGACCAATTAATAAGCATGTTTTTGGTTTAGAAATTGATATTCAAATTCCCCGCCATATTTTCATAATTTGGTGCATGCGCAGACGTTTTTCCGCGGTGTTAGCACTAGCACGCCATCGTGATCTGCGGCTTCATAGCGCATGCGCATTTGCGCTGCCAAAGAAAAAATCGGGTGTTCCGGGGTAATGATCCTTTACACAACATGAGAAGCAAATGTTCTAAAATTTAAAGACATTTACAATAACGACATTAACGATTCCTGAAAAAATTTTGTGAAACTGGAAAATGGCCTAAAGAATATTTAAAGAAGACAACTGAAATTACCTAAAAAACCTTCAAAGTACTAAGTACAATAAATCACTGAGAACATAAATCGTATACACCCCCCGGAAAGTTTACTCTATGACTGACTGACTGAATGAATGAATGAATGACTGATTCGTGTGAATTTGCCAGTCATCACAACAGTGTAAAGTGAAACTTTACACGTTTTCTTACTTATCTTACTTACTCAAACTAAGGTAAGGCAGACCAATCGAAAAAGTGTAAAATAACTTACTCAACACTTCAGAAAGGTCAAACTGATTCTAGCTTTCTTATTTCATTTCTATAGTTCTTTAATGTTTATTTAATTCAGCAAGTGTTTTCTTCCTGCTACCATTACTTTCTTATCAAAAACAGGAAGTTGGATCTTGGTGTTATGTTGATAAAATGGGTTCATCATTACCTGCAACATAAATAATGTAGTGGTACTGTACATCAAGTGTAAAATAATACATGCCGCACAAGCATTTTCTCCACTTGAGGAGTAAAATCTTGTGGTATTTATAGACAGCATAAATAATAAAAGGTGCTGCATAAGAGGGCTTTTTTCCCCAAAATAATACAACCAGTCCGAAAGTAATCAACATTACTGCTGCCCCGTACCCAGGCGCTTTGCTTTGTTCGATCAAATTAGCCCACGCAAAGGTCACGCAAGCATAGAACAACACATAGCGCCTGGGTACGAGGCAGACATTACTGTACATAGTTATGCTTGCAATAACGAAGGGACTGGTCATAAAGTAAATTATAAAAATAGAAATAAAACGTATCAGGATCCATGTGTAAAATTTATACCGCAAACGTTAAAAGCTGAATTTACTGTCTTGGCTAATACGTTAGTAGTGGCTAACTAATTTTCTGATAATCATTATTGCTAAATGTCACGAGCTTTGTGTGGGATGTTTCAGGGCCTTTTTTAAGGATTTTCCAGGGGGGGCGGGGCATTTTTTGAAAAGGGACCTTTCTGTGAGATAATATATTAGAGGGGGATAGCAATGGCTGACAACCACGTGTGTGGCCGACATACTCCCCCAGAAAATGTTTGAAATTTGAAGCCCGCAAATGCCATTTCCTGTTTTCTGAGCATCTAAATTTGCTCTAAAATTTATGCTAACTATACTTGTATTCAGGGATGCCGGAACCACGGGTGCAGCGGGTGCAAGTGCACCCCTTGCCTTTTGCATTTTCAACTTTGTGGGAGCAGTACGGGTGCAGAATACGGCAGTACGGGTGCAGAATACGGGTGCAACGGGTGCACAAAGTGCCCTTTTTGCGTGAAAATTTTCCATTAAAATTGCATTTTTTGCGCAAAGGGCATTTTTGAAAAAATTTTTTTCGGTATGTCCGGAAAATTTTTTCGTATTTAGGAAAAATTGTGGTATGTCCGGAAAATTTTTTTACCCCTAAAATGGTACACTGACCAAAAAATTTTTGGCGACGGGGTGGCGGGGGGAGGAGGTCGCCAAAAATAATTTTTAGATGCCCTTTCATTTTCATTAGTGCCCTTTTGTTAAGGAATATGCCCTCTTGTTAACCAATTGCACCCCTTGCCCCCAGCAACTTCCGGCATCCCTGCTTGTATTTGAAACAAAAGAAGGAAAAAATGCAGAAAAAATAAAATATATTAACAATAATTTACTCATTACTTATTAAAGGGGGATAGCAATGGCCGTGGGTCACGTGTGTGGCCGACATACCACAAATAAATAGGGGGGGGGGTCTCTCCCCCAGAAAATTTTTGAAATTTGAAGCCCGGAAATGCCATTTCCTGCATTCTGAGCATCTAAATTTGCTCTAAAATTTATCCTAACTATACTTGTATTTGAAATAAAAGAAGGAAAAAACGCACAAAGAATTTTAAAAATATTAACAATAATTTATCATTACTTAGTGTTAAAACACGTAGGATGCACACGCGGTGACACAGTTCCTTTAAATCGATTTTGTTAAACAAGGACAAAGGATAAAGCCTAAAACTTACTTTCCGTTTATCAATGGGGGGGGGGGGCAAAATGTGATTTCGTGGGACGGGGAATGTGGTTTCGTGGGGGCACAAGGGGGACTGGGGGGGGGGGGAAATGCCCCCCCCCCCCAGCTTGTATGTTAAAAAAGGCCCTGGGATGTTTATTATGTAACAAAATTAGTGTAATTTCTACAAGAGCGTAGTTAAATCACAATCATCGTTGGCGGTTTGGCGTTAGCTGTAAATGTCCAACTAAAGGTCTCTAATTATGAAAAAGATACTGCATAATGCAGTATGCATGGGAAGTTCCATGCAAAGAAAGACCTTTCTGTATTTGATTCAGGGCCTCTTTTAACATATAGACTGGGGAGGAAATGCCCCCAGCCCTCTACTGGTTCCTCCACTCAGCAATTGTCCCCCGTTAGGTCTCTAAGAACTACCTGCAGTAGGTGGTCAACCAGCAAGTATGTATCAAAGTGAGAAAACAATGTTAAGTTGTTAACATTTCTGAATCTGACCATCATTTGCAGGCCCGTAACTAGCTACATGTACGAGTCCACCGAGTCAGTTTACTCAGTAGAACAGAATTTGGGGAGAAACCATGACTGAAATAATTTGCTTGTGGAACAAGGTATGAAATGGCATTTTAGGACGAAATTCTAGTTTAGTTTTTCCAAGCAAAGATACTCCAAAGAGACCACCCTATCTTGCTCTTCAGTGACACTGAGAAGACGAATGTGTCGATTTCAAGTACCCCAATACATGTAATACAGTACTGTAGAATTTGAAGTGTGGTGAATGATTATACAATTACTTTATGGTTTCCGTGTTTGGATGGCCTGATCCAAACACGCGGGAATGTTGCGAGGGTTAAGAAAAGCGAGCGAAATTTTGCCCGCTTTTCTTAACTCGAGCAACATTCCCAAGTGTTTGGATCAGTCCATCCAAACACGGAAACCATAAAGTAATTGTTTTATAAAATAACAACAACACGATAGTCTTCCCGTGTTTGGATGGCCTGATCCAAACACGGGTTTCGACCAATCAGAATACGCGTTATGTACATGTTATTTTATAAAATACTATACCACACACATTTTAATTACCGCATCATCACACCATGTTGCCTTATTGGGACTGGATTACATTTGGGAGACTGTGAAATTGCAGTAATTGTGTCACTGTTTATAAGGTTAATTTCTTGTTATAAAACTCCTCAAATGCGGGAAATAGCTTATCTAAGCTTCAAGAAATCCAAAATTTTCTGGGTGTGTGCCCCCAGACTCTAGAAGCTCGCACCTTGGGTGGTCGACTCTGTTCTCACAGAATCCTAGTTACGGCCTGATCTGCTGCCCTATGACGTATACTTATTAGTTAAACCATGCATATATATGCTGGTAGCAGCAGTGATACAGACTCGCTGACTGGAACTTCTCCAGGTCCCCACCTAAATATGTCCTCTCCAGTTACACATCCTTAAAAGAGGCCCTGAATTTTAATTGCACCATTTGAATAGCTATTGAGTATTGTAACATATAATTATTTGGCAACAGAAAAATAGAACGCTGGTATCTTTCGCGTTTCTGAAAGGGTGGGTCATAATTTTTCAGCACCAATTTAAGGGTGGGCCACAAATTTTTGTGCAGCTATTAAGGGGTGGGCTACCAAAAGTGCAGACACCAAATATATGATTTTCCCAGACCCCCCTTTATTTTATGACCAGTCCCTAATTCGAAGCTCAAAGTGCTATCTAACAGTTAAGCTTACAGTAAAAAAGGATGAAATCTAAAATGGGTCAAAATACTTTTTCAGCCTCGCTCGACTCCATTGAGAAATCTTTCTGGACCCTTGGGGTCCTTTAAATTAAGGATCAAGAAGGATACTGTGAATATCCTGTCATTTTATATATCGGAATGCCACATACTAGTAGCTTACCTGTTGTTCAAAATTACTACAAAATAGATGCATTCTGGCTTTATGAGTCAAATGAACGAGTATAAAATCAAGATAACGTACCAGTCAGATAACGTACCTTAATAAACGTCTCATAGACCTCATTAAAGAAATTCTTTATTCCATCTTCGTTTTTCACGTCATGTAAGATCATAAATCTCACACTTGAAACATGTTAAGGAATGTTCCTTAATTTATGTGTATATTGAAAAAGATGTTTGAATATTGTATACCTACTGTATTAAACAGCATGGGCGATGGGGCAACCCCCAATACTTTCTTAATAATTTTTGAGAGATAATTGGTTCATTAAGTAACCAATTAAAATCTAAATTTTGATGTAATCCTGATGTCCTGTTAATAATTGATAAGCTAATTTGCATTAAAAGGTGGCAAAAAATGTTTGAGAACTAATAAAATTTGCAGCAACATACTGTAAGCGGGCTGGAATATATGTTGGCAATCTAAATCTGCACCCCAAACATTTCACAAAGTGTCAAAAAGTGCATTGGGGCTCATTACCCAAGTGTACATATGCATTCAGGCAGAGTTGTTCAGCAACATTGGTTAATCATGTAGGACTTTGGCTACATTTTTCTATTATTTTTTCAATATGATCTAGGGTAAGCAAAATAATTAAGCTGGCAGTCGCCGAGTGTTACGAAGTTTATCGCCAGCTAATTTCGTTCAAACATTACTCTACATATGCACTTCTAAATCTGTATTTTTCATTGAATTTATAACATTTAACCATTGGCAAGAGAATACTAGCTAGAACAAACATATAGAGAAATGATTTTTGACATTAACAGATTAACTACGGTACCATAAAAATCAAAATAAAATACAGTAGGATGAAATCAAAATTGTGACGTTTAATGACGCATTTCATTTCTTTTCAACAAGAATATCATCCAGTCTTATATAGGGCTTTATCCAAGCACTATTGCTGACCCCCGTTTTAGAAAAGAAGATTCATTTTTTGTGACGCACGAATGTAGCCCTGGGGGTCTAGGGGCAAAGTCCCTGAAAGCTTTTGCTATTTCAGCATCTTAGTATGTAACCGCCACGTTGCTTGAATGTAATTGCGTGTGTGAATGATGTAATCTTATGTAAACATTGTGCAATACCAAAGAAGCCATGCATCGATGTACTCGTATTCGAGCGTATTTTTTCTGCGGCTTTTTCACTCTTTCAGCTCAAGGTTGTGTACATTTTAGATTTTAGTTCGAAAAATTTACTTTCTATAATTTTGTAATTTTTGTTATTCTTCAATCATCATTATCATCCCATTCAGGGATGGATCCAGCATGATCTGGTAGG
>CACRXK020011852.1:0-15809 GCA_902702795.2 Paramuricea clavata
TTTCTGCTCATAACTCAGAAAAACTATTTTGGCTTCATCAAATCATAGGCCTTCATCATAGCAGTTAGCCTTCCAGTTTATTTATAGTTCAATGCTACCTATACACTGGCAAAGACAGTTGAAGATATACTAAATATTGTTCACTAGGGTGTAGCATTACTGAGGAAAACCTGGTTGTATACGCTTGTCAGACTTGTATGCATGCTTTTTCACTAGCTTTAGTGTCTTAACTATAAACAATACTTTAATTCATAGAACTCACTATATAATACCAATCCGTTGTCTTATTCTGTGTTTTTTGTCCGACATTGTATCCACCTTTTGCGTTGTTCTGAAAAAGAATGCAGGGGCAGATTGATTAACTCACCGTGCGATGCCTTGGATGATTTTATGTTGGATATAAGACAGACAATCTAAAGCCAGCTATCACACATTTGTAACAAAATTAAAATGAAGCATCGTATATTTGATGCTTCATTTTGATGCATCGATTTCATTTACTACATTGTAAATCCTAACAAAATAATACAGTTTTAATGTTGCAAATTAATAATGTTAATTATGACTCTTAATTTTCAAATTGGAAAATATATAAATGATGTCATTCAAAATCGGCTTCTTTCATTCAAAATTGCTCACCCATGAGTTAATAAAGGCTATCTGGCTGTTCACTGAAGAACTACTCGCAGTTGCATGCCCATGCATGAAGAAGTTGGACATACCTGGGAATCGAATACTCTGTCTGCATTTCGACGATTAGTCCCAGGAGTATTCAGCCTATTGTTTGAACCTCTTGGTACATGAAGAAACACATCACCTCTTATGTGATGTACAAAAACACACAAACTCAAAAAGCACCAAGAAATAAGACTTGCCATATTTCTGTAGAGATGTGCACTGAACGACGGTCGAATCAGTTTGTCTTCGATAGCACATGCGTCGTGTCATATATATATAGCATAAGTTGCGCGTCATAGGATGTATGCTATGACGTAGTGCATAAGTTGCGCGTCATACGGTGTATGCACGAACAGTGACAACACGTACACCAACCGGAAGCCACATGACGTGTGAAACCCACCATGTTCAATGTTGTAGGACTAAAATTGCCGTTTTATCTGAAGTGGTTTCGTGCACTATTTGGCAGGCGTATAATAGAGGTAGAGTGATTTAGAGTGTTTAAGAATGTTTATATTCCGATAAAAGTATCATAGGGTGTTTATGTTGAGAATTGTGGTAACATTGAATAATAAAAAATTCTATACAGGGTGTATAAAAACGGAGTTCATCTTTTATACTTTTATACAGTATTTTCTGAATACTAGTCCTTATAAAATAATGCTAGTCTTATTTTAAAGCTCATGCAGCACATATGACATATCTCTTTTGAACAAGTCGTCATTTGTGTCTAAAGTGCATTTAAGTGCGTTACAAGCTAGAGAAAAAAGTGCATTTAGTGCGTTACAAGCTAGAGAAAAGAATTAACGCATCATTCTTAGATATCAAGATTTTATTGGCATCTCACGCGATTGAATATTAGTTGAAGGGTATTTACTATATACATTTATTAGACCTAACCATGCAGGAACAGAAGGGGAAAATGCAACTTTAGGTCCCTGGCCGCCAATGCAGGAGCCAAGAATCGAACCTGTGCATGGCCACAGATGAGGTAAGTACAGATGTGAACTCCTGTGAAATTGCTGATTGTTTTGTGTCACACGGAATTCTCACTTCCGGCGAGCGCTGGCAAGTGTCGTTCTGAAATTTAATAAGGAAAGAGATAGGAAAACGCCGTTCGAAAGACGAAAAATTGTTTTTTTTAAAAGTCTACGCTACCGACGGCTATTTTTGAAATTAATTCTTCAAGAGTAACGGTAAGCGATCACTTTTATTGATTTCTTTTTATTAAAAGTGTTAATATAACATTTTATTTAGCAAAAGTTTGTTTTTTTCCCTATCTACTTCTTATTAAAATCGCGAAATACACTTGCTGGGAATTTCAGATGCTCGTGTATAAATAACAAAACAGCGAATGATATAAATGCCTCAAAACATAACTCTCGCATAAAAAAAAACATGAATACTTCTATAATATGTATAGTTTTATTCCTCTGCATTATCAAAATTTAATAAAATAGTGAATTAATACAATTTTAA
Source organism: Paramuricea clavata (assembly GCA_902702795.2). NCBI lineage: Eukaryota > Metazoa > Cnidaria > Anthozoa > Malacalcyonacea > Plexauridae > Paramuricea > Paramuricea clavata. The sequence continues at coordinate 2,158 of CACRXK020011852.1, forward strand.
AGTTTATTTAATCCGTGTGACACATTTTCACAGGAGATTCACATCTGTATTACCTCATCTGTGGCATGGCGCAGCGATTCCGGTGCAGCGCTCTAAGCAACTGTGCTACAGAGGTCAGTACGTTGTCGAGCTCTAACCACAAGTTCATTTATTTATACTAGGGTACTGCCATGTGTAGGTTATGTGTCAATATCAAGATTTTGTTGGCATCTCACTCGATTGAAGGGTAATACTAATATTCACTGCCTAATATCGTGGCCTGTAAAACATGTAAAGTTAATAAATGAACTAAAAGTATTATACAGCAAGCTGTATATATATATTTCTTAAACTTTCTTAGTTTCAGTTATCGCCAAAATGCTTCAATTTTTCAGTTTTGTGGACAAAATAAGTTAGCATTGGTTTAGTATTGGATCTCAAATGTTTAATTCTCCAATCTTAGAGTTAGACACAAAAATAACATTTTCACCAACCATTCTCTCGAATTTCAAAACTAACCTACCGTTGAAAAGCTGAATGACTATAAGTTTTAAAATGAATGCAAACATAAACTGTTTGCTTTATTATTCTCATCGAAATTGACGTTTGAATCGAGGACTCCATTTTTTGATCCATCATGTTGAACTGTATACCAATCATGTGCATGCGTCATATATAGGGTAATTATAAGTAAAGTATGTAGAGTAGGGTATGCCATATTTAATAGAATTTTTTGAAGTGCCAATGTCATATTTAGATTGTTCGGGTTATTGTAAGAACTTTTGTAGTCTAGTTTTATAATTAGAAAATTTAATTTTCATGAACTTTTTGGCCCTGAAAGTTGGCTATTTTTCATTTTCCGTGCAGTCAAACGGCGAAGAAGCCAAAATCAACACAATCTATATTTACGAGTTTCATGCTAAAACCGTGTTTAATTAATTAACTTTGATTTGTTTTGAAAGTTCGGTCATGTTTTGATTGAATTTTTAAAGGGGTACGGCCTTAAGGCTTCAGTAGTCCAAAAGAATCAGAAACTGATTTTATGGCCGCGTGTGATTTGAGTCTACCCTGCGAGCAAAGTCCTCTCGTATTTCTTCTCGGCACGGAGAAGCGAGAGAGACTCTGCAGAACATGTGTATAAATTCATTTGAGCATGCGCGAAGGTTGCTAAGCAACTGCCTATTTCCCAGAAGAAGATTTAATAAGAAGTTTCCGGTTCGGATCAAAACCAGTTATAAAACCAATATCAAACCTAGCCTCCTCCGCAGGCATCTCGTAATTCACGTACTTCAGAAGAATTTTTGCCCGATAATCGAAAGGCGATGCCTGCGGAGGAGCCTATATCAAACCTGAAATTACGCATAATTATCCAAGGTTTTGGATTGTCGGCTCCACAAAGAATATACACAAGTTCTGCAGAGTCGCTCTCGCTCTCCGTGCCGTGCTGAGAAGAAATACGAGAGGACTTTGCTCGCAGGGTAATTTGAGTCAAGAACAAAGAAAAATACATTCCGTGGGAATAGCATAACGATATTGACAGCCACATTTAAACACGAATACATACATTTTTGTTCTCGACCCCATTCACAGCCCAGTCGGCCCTAAACCTGTGTTGTCAAGAACGTCGCTTGCGCTCTCTAACAAGAAAATAGGATGAAATACATGATTCACCTAGCTTACGTGACTACGGCAAAGAACCGGTTCTGTGGTTCAAATATGACGTGTGAAACCCACCATGTTCAATGTTGCGAGACTACTACATTTTATCTGAAGTGGTTTTATCAGGCTCTGTTTAGTATAGGTGTACAAATATAGAGGTAGAGTGTTTAAGGACTTTAAGAATGTTTACTTAGTATTCCTTTAAGAGTATTATAGGGTATTTATGTTGAGAATTGTGCATGGTAATATTGAATTACGACAATTTCTATACAGGTTGTATAAAACGGAGGTCACCTTTATGCTTATAATAATTTCTGAATACTAGTCGTTATAAAATGATGTTAGTTTTATTTAGATCCAGCTCTTTTCTCTTTTGAACAAGTGGTCATTTGTATCTATAAGTAAAAATGTTAATAGAAGAAAAAAATAATTGCGCATCATTTTGAGATGCCGATTAATTTAATTGGTATTGCATCTTAAATGTTTTTAAACATTAAAGAAATAAAATTAAAATTAAATTTAGAATTAAAATTCTCCAATCTTAGACAAAATTAACATTTTTCGCCAACCATTCACTCAAATTTCAAAACTAACCTACCGTTGAAAAGCTGAATGACTAAGTTTTAAAATGAATGTAAACATAAACTGTTTGCTTTATTATTCTTATCAAAATTGACGTTTGAATCGAAGACTCTGTTTTCTTATCCATCAAGCGTAGCCTAGTTGCGCATGTGATTGTGCATGCGTCATAGGGTAATTAAGTAAAGTATGTATGTAGAGTAGGATATGCCAAATTTAATAGAAGTTCTGGAAATGCCTATGCTATATTTAGATTGTTCGAGTTATTCTAAGAACTTTTGTAATGTATTTTATAATTAGAAAATTCAATTTTCATAAACTTTTCGGCCCTGAAAGTTGGCAATTTTTCAATTTCCATGATGTCAAACGAAGAAGAAGCCAAAACTTCAACACAATATATTTTTACGGGTTTCTTGCTAAAACCGTTTTGTTTCAAAAGTTCGTTCACGTTTTGATTGAATTTTTAAAGGGGTACGGCCTTAAGCTGCAGTAGTTATGCAAAAGAATCAGAAACTGATTTTAAGGCCGCGGATAGGGTTGTGAGCAGTGAGCAATTAAAGACAAAGAAAAATACATTACGTGGGAGTAACATAACGATATTGACAGCCACATTTAAACACGAATATATTCAGTATATTCTCGACCACATTTATAACCCAATCCCTAAACCTATATAATGGCCTTTTGACCGTGACATAACCAGTATGCCCGTGCATGGTTTCAATAGAAACGTACACAGGGTTGCTGCAGTGTTATAATCGAAAATGCCGGTTTGAGTTAACGACTAATCCAAATATGGTTTTTCAGTGATATGTGTAATATCAGTTGGGTCATCAGTTAAAAACTCTGTTCGAACAAAGCCAACATGTTGGTTTATCCAACATTGTTGAATAAAACATAGTTGGCCTCGTTTGATTACGTCGGGTAATTTTGGTTGTCGCAAGATGTTGAACAACATGGACAATCAACTATGACTTTTAGTACCTTTGAGGATATCAGTTGTGCATGTGGACTTTAAAAACAGAATGAAAGGACGTAGCTTGATATCTTTTAGCTTCACATCATCGGTGATCTCCCCTTCCCACTATAGAAACTCTGCGTTCATTACTCGCAATAAAAAGCACGAATTGCTCCAAACCAAGCTCATACAGGCATCTCATCAAACACCATCCTCTGATCACCATCGCTTGGCTGGATTTAGCATTATTTAAAATTTTCATCCAACATTGTCCATGCAATATTGTTGGCCCAACAATATTGGACGATCAGACGATGTTAGTTGATGTTGGACTCATTTGAACTATATAGTCAATCGAATAAGAAGGTTAGGAAACTTGATGAAGGCATAATAGATCTCATTATCTATGTTTTTGTCCTGGTTTACGCACGAGATGGTCAGTTCATCGTCACGTGTGTATTGTTTTTTTTTTCGAGACAGCGGCAGCAAGCTGATAATTCATGAGAACGAGAATGGAATCGACTCAATATTTCATTGCTCTTGATAGAAATGAAATGATGCTTTCAGTAAAACCCAGTATGCTTAAACACAAAACACAAACTTCTTGACATAATTCATTTTAATCGTGCTCCATAATTTTGACTTACACAAGTCAATTATATTGACACAATTTTTCAATAATACAGCACGAGTCACTTTCAGTCACTGACGGTGAGCCTGCCTTTTTGACTTCGGTTTGTGAAATTATTATTACGAGAGCACATGTAATAATAGACACCTTTCTTGAATTGCAACAACAAGCCTGCGTAGGATGGTGGATAGCAATCCAGTTGAGCTAACTGCTGTCGATTGCATTGCTCCAATTTATTGAGATCAGCTGGAACATTGGTTGCGTCGTTATACTTACCCGCCGTAGCCATAGCAATTGCTATGTCCGCTGACGTCATATCGAGTCTGCTATCCAAAGCGTGAATAACTTTGGCGTCGTCAAAAAGACTGGAAACGGCGCCATAATGAGGGAAGCTTCTGTCAGGTTCTTCCATGGCCACCATATTGCTCCTGTCAGTTTCTACAAGAAAATTCTTTTCATCACATGTAGCAGTCATTGGCGAGAAGGAAAAAAGAAAGAGATTTGATTAACAAATCTTAAAGTGTCAACCTTTTTGATCGCCAACTGATGCCTCCCAACATACTGTATGAAACGCATGAATAAAAAGTATATTTACTTACGAGCTCGACCTTCGCCTGCATTGTTCGCTGGATTTGTGTTAGAACCTGCATGAAATGAGAACTTTGGATAATTAATTATTTAATAATATATAAGATTACGGGTTTAGAATACATCTTGGTATATAGAAAACTCTGCAAATCAAAAATTGAACCTATGCTATATAATACTTACCCTCCCATTGGACATGTAAGTGATCACTCGATTTTATCGTCAACCTCTTTGGAGTAAAATCATACTCTACTGCAGGATAAACTTGGACTATGTTTCCTCTCTTTCCTCGGACGTTCATGTTCCAAATTTTTTTATCCTCGAAATGCTTCTGTCTTGGAATTATTTTGAACACGTGCGAGCGATCTTGGAATGTGCGACCAAACTGAGCGGTGTTGATGGCCAACTGAAGAGGGATCTTGTTGTTGCCTGGTTTTCCAAATAATACTTCGGGGTCGTTCGTGATCGGGGAGTTGCTAAATGGGGATATTTAGTTATCGGAATTAGAAATTATTTTGGTGTTTGTAATGTTGTCTCTGACTGTATCCACACTGGGCAGGCTAACGTCACAAACAGATGTCAGAGACAACATTTAACATATATTCTGAGTACATAACATGGGAAACATAAAAAAAGAGAGATTATTGTTCATTAACATGGAACAAACTAGTATTTTTGTTATGGTTCTATCAGTTCCTTCTATTCTTAGCAAGTGGGAATGTCAGTACGTAAGTGGGGGGTATGCTAAGCATCCTTGCAAAGCTTAGAGCTAAGCTGAGATGTAAAGGACGCAGCTCAACCTGATCGAGTCGAAGGCTTTCTAAGGGCGCTTCTGGCAGCCGCGTTATGACTCATGTCTGACCACGGAGCACAGCTACGGTAAAAGAGTCATATAGGGGATAATCCCAACCCTCCTCGTCAACATTCCCGCGGGAGTATTCGGAGAAAACCCACAAATTTCGGCAATGCGTTTACAGACTCTTTTCACACGAGTGTCATGAGTCTGCAGAGTCGAGAAAATCGAACCCATAATCTCAAGGGTGATCTCATGCGTTCATTCTTCAACATTCGAATGTCAGCTTTAATTGAAATTTAAAAGCATTCATAAACCATTTTTCACTCGCCAGAATAGGGGGAAAAAGCACCCGTCTTTACCATAATATTGTTCAGCATGGAGATATATCGTCTAAACTGCAACTCCTCAACGCAAACTAACAGTTATTGAAGTGCGGACTACTTACTCGGCACCATTTGAATCAGAGAATGTCTTCATGGGATCATAGTCGTTCGTTGAGATGTTATATCTAAATAAATTCAATTGCACTCAAATTAAAAATTATTCAAAGTTTGTAATGATTCTTTGAAGACAATGTTGAACAAAATCCTGAAAAAACGTAATGGACGTTTGGGACGTGGTGTCAAGATAAAATTCCGGTGCCGATTTTTCATCACCAGTGTATTCTGCTCGTGAATAGTGAATTATTGATGGTTCCAGTAGCGTAGCCAGCCTGAAAAATTACTCCTGCTATATAAATTTCAAAGCATTATCATTATTCATCTCTTTAGAAATTCATTGTTTTTACAGTCTATGAACACAGAAATATTTGCATAGTAGGAGCAAATAGTCGGGCTGGCTACACCACTGGATGGTTCACAATTCACAGTTGTTTCAAAAACAAGGATAACTTTTGCATCGATAACTTTCGTAACTATGCAAAAGTTATCGATGGTGGCATTCAAATTCTTGTTGGTAGTTTAATTAAAATCAAATCACAGCCAAACTTATCCAATGTTGCTCGGCGTATTTATACTGCACATACCTTATTCTAAGCACACACTTCTGCTCTACACTGGAAGGAAAGTATGGCAGTTTCCACGGGTAACTTAGAGTAACCGCACCCTTTCCGTTGCCAAGGTGATTGGAACGTGAGTAGGGTGCTGGACGACAGTCTGGTGGGCTCAGTGAAACCAAACATCGTTTCCACCCCTCAGTATCATTTCCTTTAAATTGGTCCACATTTTCTGAACGATAAGGTATGGCCCATATGAGACGTCGGCCGTTTGGCAACCGGGTACATTGGCTTTTTTCAAGGTCTGTTTCTTCGAGGTAGTTATGGAACGTGACCCATTTTCCTTTATTTTTCTCGCAGTCTTCTTTGTTATTGTATTTAGATGCGTGACGCCACGTGTTCACGTTTTCCTTGTAGTCCGCGTTCTTGTTGTACAATTCCATACATTCTCCTACAGGTAGAAAATAATCACAGAGATCACTGAGATTTTTCGCAAAAAAACACCTGATTGAGACAATAGGAAATTTTTGTTATATCGCCATGTTTCCCGCTGGTTCCCAGGCTTTATCGCTCTATTGGACAGCGCAGTAGGGCTTGGATCCAAGAATGCAAATGCAAGGAATAAAAGCTTGGACAAAAGCTTCCATGGTGCCCCATTTTTTTTTTAAATAAGCATTTGAAAATGATTCGAGAGCAGCCAAAGAAGGAAACGAAGATGGTGGAGACTTGCATGGTGGGGATTTGCATGGTGGGGTATTTGCATGGTGGAGACTTGCATTGTGGGGGATTTGCATGGTGGGGGACTTGCATTGTGGGGACTTGCATGGTGGAGACTTGCATGGTGGAGACTTGCATTTCAGGGACAGTCCGACTTGCATGGTGGGGATTTGCATTGTGGGGCTTGCATTGCAGGGACTTGCATGGTGGGGGATTTGCATTGTGGGGACTTGGATGGTGGAGACTTGCATTGCAGGGACAGTCCGACATGCATGGTGGGGATTTGCATTGTGGGGACTTGCATTGCAGGGACTTGCATGGTGGGGATTGGCATGATAAGGTCACAGTCGCCAACAAATTAAACATAATAGGCCCTTTGCAACTGGCTTGAAAATACTTAATAACAATATCTGGAGGGCAACAGAAATGCTGTGCTTTGTCTTACTACTTTGTTTACAAATCCCACAGCTCTCCATGCTCTCCACTCGCTTATTGTTTTCAATTATTGCAAGTTAACTGCAAAGAGCCTACTTGGCGATGGAAAAGGTCGGAAAAGAGCTCGCATACGATTTTTTAAACAAAACCTACCTGAATCAAGCCATGTTTTCTGTAATATCTACATCTTAGTAAAGCAAACGAGGACACTTGCTTACCTTTGGGTTTGGTATTGAAACTTTCCCTCTTGTAATAACCACAATCTGAACTTTTCCCTAAGACTGCAATGTCTATCCAATCCGTTGGGTGAAAGTACGGGTAGTAATCTCGCTCCTCAGGACATTCGTAACCATATCGATTACCATTTGCATTTTGCCTTGTGTACCTGCTTGTATCTCCTTTGAGATTTTGATCCGCTGTGAACAAACCTAGGTAGATAAAGCATCTAGTTACAAATTATATTTTATCTCATCACATTTCTATCTTAATCTACATTTATTTTTATGCTAGTTATAGAACCCTCTTAAGAGAAATAAAAAACGCTCATATCTCTAATGAGAGTTCTGAAATAGAATTGAAACACTGTGCGTCCTCCGAGACAAGCGTTAAGTCGTCACGAAAACAGTTTGTTCACTTAAATTGAATAAGACTCGCTATCAATCTCCGTTGACTCGATAGCATAGCTTAATGCAAGGGCAGAGTGGCGGTGTAGAAACACAAAGATGCGAATTCAAATCGAGATCGACTTTTCGTGGTAACCTGCAGAACTTATTTTATTTTTTTAATTCTTGTACATATCGGTGACAAAATCCTAATAAATAGGTTACTTATACTGCAATGATTTACAGTCCATACCTAAATTTCTTTGTCGTTTTCTGCATTTGTCGTACCATTCCCATTGTTCATTATACACTCTGTCTGTACGAGCCTGGCCCTTCCTGTGTCTTTCTTTTTGTCCTTGGTTTCTATAATTCCGCTGTCCATAAACAGGCGTAGCTTCCGACTTGCCTGTGCAAATTAAGATAATGGATTTTTATATAGGCAAGCCCGTTATACTAAAAGAAAATTCGCCAAACATGGCCCGCGTGCCAAACACACACTATATAGGTACATATAAAAAAATATTGATTATCTTACCGTTCCTAATTTCTCGATATGGACATTTCTGTCCTGAAGGTCGACATTGATATTGCAAGACAATGTTACAGTTGAGATCTCCATCACCACAACCATGTTGATTGGTCCATTCAAGATTCAGTATTGTGGGTGCATCAGATTCTTGAGCTCCACTCATAAAGTATAGCTATTGGTGAAGAACAAAGAAATTTAAAGTTTCATTAAAGCATGCTGCCAATAGACCTATAATTATTAAAGCATGCTGCCAATAGATGTGTTTATGCCTGTTGTCACATAATTCATGGTATCCTTTGAATACACTTCAGTTGATTATCGTTGTTTCAACCTGTGTTTACAGTTTATACGCTATCACTATAAGAGTGCATGCCCGCCACAGTATAGCTGCATGACATTAGTATATCATACATCAACTGGTAGATTGGGTACATGTGATAATGGAAACACTTCACTTGGGGATCATTATGTGCTGGGCAAGATCAGCAACCCGGGATGAATCGTGTGACGAAAATGTTTTCCTGACCATAAAATATCGTTTGAATGAAATAAATTTTGTACTGCCGGCAGAACTAAACATTACCAGATCCTGGGTTTCTAAAGGTGTAGTGGTACAAACCGCCGGTTTATCATTTGACCGAAAACCGTTGATGATTGTCAGACTTGGGCTTTTTACTTTACTAAATAATACGTCATAGAACTCACCATGTGATACCAATCGGTTGTTTTTTTCTGCGTTTTTTCGCCAGCATTGTATCCACCTTTTGCGTTGTTCTAAAAAAGGACGTAAGTGTGCGATTATTGAACATTGATTCACTGTTCAGAAATTATCTGATATATATAATCTCTGATATATCTAGTATAACCTTCTGTTAAACTGAGGTTAAATAGACTACTTCAATCTCAGGTAAAATACAGTTAGATAAGGTATTACCTTACTGTCGTGGCAATGGATGTGTTCCAAAAACATTCTACCAATTTATTTGCTCATGTACATGCATGAACCAATTGATTTGATAACCTCTTTGAAATTTGTATAATTGATAAACCTCCTGTATGAATGCACCGATCACGATTGGTTTCGCTGCAATTGACCAATCATAAAGAGGCAGGAAGTAACAAGAAATGATCAACTGCAGCAAGTTGCGGGTAAATTGGCCAAGCGTCTCAAATGAATGGATTCGTGTGAGCAAATGAATTGGTATAGAACACACGGTAACGTAAATTCAGGAAAGGAGTGAGGGGGAGTCCGGGACGGGAGCAAAAGGGTCAATTTGCCCTGCTATACATGGAGCCCAAAGCTGTACGTGCGCCCCAAATAAACATAAGGACTTCATGGGATACTACACATTAACAGGGACACTACGCATTGATATTGGTATTTAAACCGATTCGAAACCATGCAAAGGAAATATATGTCTTGCTGATTGCCCTAAGAATATGGAATCAGTTTTTAAACAAGTACAGGACCTCAAGAATTTCTAATGGTGGAAAATCATAGTGCTCCTTACATATAATTTTGCCTCCAACTCACAAATTACTCTGTGCGGCCCTAACTTCAAGATTTAAGTTCCACGGTCCTGTACTTTCCACATTTGCATAAAAATCCCATTAAATAAAGAAATTAAAGTTTAAGTAGACTGAAACTTTACTTGACTGTTCACAGAAGGTCTATACACTACATACCTGGGAGTCGAATACTCTGTTTGCATTTTGACGATTGGCCTTGGCCGCATTCAGCCTATCGTTTGAACCTCTTGGTACATGAAAATACACATCACCTCTTATGTGATGTGCAAAAACACACAAACTCAAAAAGCACCAAGAAATAAGACTTGCCATATTTCTGTAGAGATGTGCAATGAATGACGGTCGAATCAGTTTGTCTTCGATAGCACATGCGTCGTGTCATATATAGAGCACCTTTAATTTCAAATCATGTGACTGGTAATTATAATTATTTCATTTTGTTTGACATCGCATTTACACACGGCGGTGAGATAAAACCATAACGCACAGCTGAGTAGCATGCCTGGATAAATAGCATGCTTTAATTAATAGGTTTTAAATAAACTTAATTAAATTTAATTAAATGCATGCCTTGGTTACATAATCACATCATAAATTGAAGGGGAAAAATACATAAATAAGGTTTTTGATGCTAAGGAACATTGAAAGGGATCCGAAGGACGAGTGCAATTCGAAGTTTAGAGAAACTCTGAAGTGCATGTGTTTTTATTTTCTGAAATTGCACGAGAATTCTTTTCGAGTGCATGCATGCATGTTCCTGCTCAATATATAATATATATATACTCCGGAAGTGTGTATTGGAAGTGAAAAACTAGATTTCATTTGCTCATATCCTAAATATTATCCATCCCTGATAAAACTTGCAAAGTGCAATACAAATTAAAACGTTTCTTTATATGTTTCTTTTTATTTTTAAAAGAGCGGAAATGTTGGACCAGTAACATAATTGCGGTTTATTCCAAAACGGTGCCATGTTGGAAATTAAAATTTCATATTTTTACCTGCTTATTTACGTGTAAGGATTAAGAATCATTGTATCTGTAAGTGCTTAAATTCTGGTAGTTGCTATACATCATCTATAATACTAGTAATAGCTCATTAATAATTTACAGCAAAGCTGTAACAAGAATGTCAGTGATATATAAATATTTCACCAACTTTATAATTTTGGCGTAGTTTGTTTTAGCCGAGAAAGTCGAAGCTAAAATTATGTAAATCAGAGCGAAAACCATTTCAATGGTGAAAACGGTATAAAGTTTTGTATCAAACTTAAACTTAAGTTAGTGATTAATTTCTCTTATAGATCAGTTTTATAATCAAACGACGAACGTTTTATTGTAATTGAACCCCAGATAAAAAGAAATTTTCTCCCCAGACATTTATTGACAAGATCGATACTATATTCTATTCATTGCTTATTATTTATTTTTAATTGGTTTGGATATGACACACCAATATGAAAACAGCAACTGACCAAACACTATAACGAGTACGAGTTATAAGAATAGTCGATATATATTTATTTTATTAAGGTACATTCTAATATCTCTTTTTAACAAACCCCTATTTGTTCAGCTTTTAATTTAAATATATAGAATTTGCATATTATTTAATTTAGAATTTGCAAATGTTTAAAAAACAACCTTCAAACAATGTCGTTTCCACACAAATATAACTATAGGATCAAAGGACAAAGACCGCGCGCGGTTGCATGAACTTATATAACCACGTGATTTGACACACCGTTTTTACATACGTATACATGCAAAGGTGTGAAAAAAACGTGCGTTAAATTTTAGACCAAAAAGGTGTGTTATTAATTAAATTCATTTTCAGCAGACAATTTGAAATAATATGGAATAAAATGTATTCCGAAAGTATCATCTTGGAAAAAAGGATTTGAAATAAAGTCGAAATATAAATATTATACAATTTTGTCTTCATTTTGAATCATATCTATATAACTGGATTTTCAAGATGCATTATTAACACACAGTTATATTTAACACACTTTTTTCTTTGGGAGTTTGGTCCAACATAATCCAACATTGGCGGTATATACTGTTTGAAAATTATATTTATTAATGTTGGCAGGCCTTTACTCTTTAGGACTGTGTAACGCCGAAAACTAAAAAGGCAAAAACAACTGAACATAGAATTTAAAAGATTGACACGCAAGCAAAATATTTTACTTCGCTTAGATTAGTTAAATTATTACAAATGGCATTTTGTGCTTAAAATAAAAACAAATTATAGTGCGTTAGTGCATGTAAAAAGCAATTTTACAGTGCAATTTAGCTCCAATATATGGTGCAGGATAAATGGACGAATATACGACCTTCATGCATGCACATGCCATAGTTGTCAAGACAATAGAATAAACAATGTTAGGAAACTCGAGCATGACAGTTTGAATATTATACAAATAATGAATGTTTCTTCGTGCAATGGTAAGAATATTTTCATGAGGTGAAAGATGGAATGTTCCATTCAACGAGGCGACAGCCGAGTTGAATGGAACATTTCATCTTTCACCGAATGAAAATATTCTTACCATTGCACGAAGAAACATTCATTATTTGTTTTATATAATACCAAAATAGACTAATAGATTCGTATGAGAAGCATTTTGACGGATGTGATTTATCGAAAACATAAAGAGTGCAATGGAATAAAACGTATAGTACAATTGCACTCGCGAAGAGTGCAATGGAACGTATTCCATTGCATTCTTGGGAAATGGAATTTTCTATTCAATATCACGTGACCATAAACAGCCAATTAAACGATCAGAATTCAATAAGGTATTATATAATAGCTACTATCCTGCGAAATGGCATCAGGATAGGATTAAGATTAGATTTGTAAGAATCATGGCTAAAGTTGGGTGTTAGGGATATGATTAAGTTTGTAATAGGTTATTTGGTATGGGTTATTTGGGCGGCTCTCCTCGTCTGGCAATAAGATGGTTGCTGAGTTACATATGAAGGTCGTATAAACATTGACTGAAGAGTTTCAAGTGCGTTAATTATTAAAATTACTTTGATCAGTTATTATAATTGTGCATGGCTATTTGACGATGATCCTACCTTTCTGGCTGCGATTTGAAAAATTATTATTACGTGTGCACATGTAGAAGTATGTTCCTTTGTTCAATTGGATCAGGGGCAGCGAACAGGATGGCGAGAAATAGTCGAGCAAGGAATATTTTTCGTAATTTCGGTCGTTTTCACCTGGCACTTCGCGTGAATTAGACATTTCTGCTTTCGTTTTAAACTTACAAGCGCTAGCCATCATAACAGCTAGGTCGTCTGCGGTTGTAGTTCCCGATGCAGGATCCATCTTATAAACAATTTGTGCATTTTCAACCAAAGTTCCAGCTTTGACCATGGGATAGCTCTCATCCGTAGCAGACATCTGAAGAATGTTACTTCGGTCTGTTCCTGTTTCAAACAAGGGAGTTTACAGTATATCTTGCAAATTTACATGAGCAAAGTTACTCATTTTGGGGGGTGAGGAAGTAAAGTGAGCACATTTGAAACTTAACTAAAAAATTGAGTAAATTTGCTCAAAATTTTCATGCAGTCACTGCATGTAGGTACACTATTTCACCCAGGGTGAAAAAATCGAGCATGTAAGTTTGTGTACATGCAGT
>CACRXK020011853.1:0-15805 GCA_902702795.2 Paramuricea clavata
GTGTCAAAAGCTTTTTTCAAGTCCAAGAACAGGACTCCATTGATTAAGCCACTGTCCATGTTATATAACCACTCATTTGTCGAACCTGAGAGTGCCGTCTCAGTAGAGTGTTGTGAACGAAAACCGGACTGTTGCTCTACAAGAATGCTATTGTCGGCAATAAACGTTCTCAATTGATTGTACACTAGCCCTTCAAACAGCTTAGCAACCACAGAAATTACAGAGATTGGTCTATAATTTCCGCAATCAGTTTTATTCCCTTCTTTAAAGACTGGTGATACCTTGGCGATTTTCCACTCGTCCGGAAAAATTGCAGTCTGAAGAGATAGATTAAAGATGTTGGCTAATGGTTGCGGCGTTGCGCGATAACATCGCTTGTATCTTTTAATAGTTTTACACTTATGCCGTCCAGTCCTGGTGATTTCCTTGAATTAAGTTGGTTTAAGGCGTCAAAAGTCTCTTGGACTGAAATACATGAAAAATGAAACGAACTCTCCGTAGGAGTGACAAATGTCATAGGGTCAACATTAATATTTTTGACATTTTTCGACAGTTTACAACCGATGGATGAAAAATACTGATTAAAACAGTCCGCAATATTTGTGTCTCCAGTTATAACTTGGTCATCTACATTTAGCTGTGTTACATGGGTAGTTTTGGGCTTTTTGTTTAATAGCTCATTAATAGCCTGCCAACTCTCTTTGCTATTATTTGCATTAGATAACTTCGTTTTAAAGTATTCTTCCTTAGTCTTTTTAATAAGCTTATTTAATTTATTCTTGCATCTTTTGTAGGCCTCGTTATAATTACTCGATGTTAAACGAACACTCTGTCTTTTAAGATAATCCCTATGATGCATTAAACGTTTTATTTCTTTCGTCAGCCATGGTTTATGCTCACTCTTAACGCGACGCTGTCTAACTGGCGCGTGTTTTTCAGCAATAGTAAGAAAGTTGTTCTTAAATTCATTCCATAGCACATTTGGATCATTCGATGTGGGATCTAGATTAGTATAGTAGCTTAGCTCTTCTTTAAATTGGGGGGAGTTGTAATTTTTGAACTGTCGTGTAAATACAATTTTTGGTGGCTCTTTAGGAATGCTAATTTTCCGACATATATAAACAAGACTATGGTCACTAATCCCAAGGTCAACAACCCCGGCTTCTAAGGTTTTATCATCGTCGATATGTGTAAGAATTAAATCAATCAGAGACGAAGAATTATAAGTAGTTCTAGTGGGGGTTTGTATGTGTTGCTGCAGTTGGAAAATATCAATAATATCAATTAACTTAGAAGTAGCTTGGTTTTGAGTGTGCTCAATAAAATTACAATTAAGATCCCCGGTTATGATAATATTTTTGTCTTCATTATCAATCAGCTTCAAGAAGTTTTCGAACTTTTGGAATAATTCAATTTTTGCACTCGGTGGTCGATACCAAGTTGAAATAAGCACTGGTTTACTTTTGGGTTTTCTAACTTCAATACAAAGCAATTCGAGAGTATCTTGTAATAAATCTTCACGTACGATATATGGAATGATAGTCCTTATATATATAGCTACCCCTTTCCCATGTCTGTTTCGGTCAGATCTGACAATATCATAACCAGGTATCTGTACTTCACAGTCTAGGAAAGTACTGTCTAATCTAGTTTCATTTAAGGTCAATATATCGAAAGGTTCATCACGCATATAAATAAGTAGTTCTTCATAGTGTTTAGGCAAGCTAGCGATGTTAAGTTGTGCTACTTTGAAACCTTTAAGTTTAGGAAGAATAGGGTTTGGTTGCTTTACTGGCTTTATTGTATTGGTAACAGGTTGTGGAGGGGGTGGAGCATCGGTAGATGGTCAATTAGGATTTTTTAGATAGTTTGTAAAGTTCTGGGCTAATTTAGCTGTTCCTTGTTTAGAAAGATGGAGCCCATATGGGTTCAAATGTTCAGAGGAAATATTTCTGTGGGTAATGATCTTCCACTTATTATTGGTACATACCTGGGATAGCTTAGTATTAAGTTCTGTAATTTTCGTATTCAGACTTGGGTCATCATTTCTTGTAATTACTTCTGAAATAGCAAGATTCGTTGTAGGTAGTTCCTTCTTGATCTGTTGCCCAAGCATGGATATGGCATTTGTTATCTCTTGTGGTGTACTTTGTCTCACGTCGTTTGTACCGACATGCAGAATCAAATGGTCGGGTGTACGGGCCAGAGTAGGTTTAACATAATATTCCATATCGCTTACCTTCGCACCTGGAAACGTCTTGATTTGAGTGTTAAAGCTCCTTGTACTTCTCCTTAGCTGTGTAGGATTTATGTGCTTGAGCATCGAGTCTCCCACGATAGCAACGTTAGGACGAGGGTGATGATAAGTTTGCTTCGTTTCTTTGCTGCCAGTATGATGCCTTCTGTTATATTTCTCATTTACTTGTTTAGGTTTCGTTGCTGGTTCTGTATGAGCGGTAACAAGGTCATTCTGCGTAACATCCACGTCATCTGCATTACTTTCCTCAGTGTTAAGGTTGGAAAATCTATTACTCACTTGAATGTTCGGATTCAACACTTCTTTTGTTTGCCCAGCGCAATCAACTGAATCCTGTGTCTCGCTTTGTTTACTCGTTTCACCAGTGTAATTCTTAATTGTGGCGTTGGGTTCGTTGTTCGAATCTTCGACCAGTAGTCTCATAGCAGTAATTAGACTTTCTTTTTCTTGCTCGGCACTCTTGGCCTTTCCTTGCAAATCGGCTAATATATAGGCTAAGTTGTTAATTCTCGCTTCCAAGTCACTGTTCTCGACTTTAAGTTTTGCATTCTTATCCGTAAGTTTACGATTCTTTTCTTTTAGTATGGCAATTTCGTTTTCTAATTCTTGATAATTTGGCTGTTTACTGTCATTCGTGTTTTCAATGAGCGACTTTATAGCAGCTGTATTGGTAGATACTGCTTTATTTAGTGCTTCTAATCGATTATTTAGATATTCTAAAGAATGCGACTCGCTCGATTTCTCCGCCTCGCTCGACTGCTCGAAGCTAACGTTCTCATTATAGCTGTCCTGATTCCCTGCTTTGCTTTCTTTAGAATGCAACTCGCTCGACTTTTCCAACGAATGCGACTCGCTTGATTTCTCCGACTCGCTCGATTGCTCGAAGCTAACGTTCTCATTATAGCTGTCCTGATTCCCTGCTTCGCTTTCTTCAACGGCACTAAGTCGTTTTGACACCGAAGCCAACGAAATCAACTGCTCTTTGGTTGCTTCCTTAAGTTTTCCATTAAGCGTGATAGATTGGGTGTCGGAGTACCATCGCAAGTCTATATCTTTAGCTTTAAATTGCTTTGCATCTCCACCAGGGGAAGACCAAATGCCATTAGATATATTTAGCCCTTCTTCAACAAACATTTGCAACGCTTGAAATGTTCCTGTCCATTTCAGCTTATCTTTATCATTGAGCGATATATTATGTAGAAGGCTAATTCCCTTGTCTTTATTAGCATTCATCTTTGAAATAGATTTTAGCGGAGCGAAAAAAACACGTCCGACTCGTGATTACACTAACTGGTGATTACCTATCAAGATAAACTATCAAGAGACCGAGTTGAGTGGCATTTGACGCACACAGACTTAAATGTTCTAGGATTGTCCGGGTTGTATATTTGTTCTAAAAGGTTTAAGTAGTAATTGAATAAAGAGATTTTAAAGTAAGCTAATGATCTTGAAGTGTCACGAATATTGCTAGGGAGAATGTTCCATACGCTAGGCGCTCTCACATAAAAATTGTTCTTGTAGCTAACTGTCCTGCATCGAGATACATTAAGAAGAATACCATTGACAGCGTCAGCGTTTCTAGTCGTCCGGGTGGTTGTTCGTATTGACACATTGACATCGTTGCTTAGAATACTCTTGTAAAGAAAAACTAAGTCTAGAAATTCGTGCCAATAGCAGACCGGGAGAATACCGATAACCAGTAGTCGTTCCCTGTATGTTGTGGCTGTTCTGTAAGGAAGGGAAAGGATGAATTTGGTCGCGCGACGTTGAACCCGTTCTATTGACAGTATGTCGCTGACAGTTTGAGGTGCCCACACCTGGCTGGCATATCCTAACTTGCTGCGCACTAAGGACAGGTACAACACCTTTCGCACGTGGATGTTATGCGTGTCGGAGGCTGTTCGACGAATGAAGCCTAGCATTGAGCTCGCTTTTGATGTTATTTCCTCAACCTGTTTCGTCCACTTGAGATCTTTTGTGACAACAATCCCAAGGTCTTTTTGATGACATAGTTGCCTCAGAGAACTATCCAGTAGTTTATAATTTGTTGCGACTGGTTGGCGACTTCTTGTGAAGCTCATTACTCCGCATTTAGACTTATTTAAGTCCATCTTCCAGATAGTACACCAGTTCACGAGATTATTGAGATCATTCTGCAGACTTTCGCAATCGGGTAAATCTTTCACCGGACGGTAGCACTTGGTATCATCGGCAAACATTGCCACAGTTGATTCGCCCGAGATGGAATGTGGAAGATCGTTCACATATACTAGGAAAAGGAGGGGCCCCAAGATTGATCCCTGAGGAACTCCAGACAGTACAGGGAGTGTACCCGAGGTCTCACACAGAACAGTGACTCTCTGGTAGCGGCCGGAGATTTTCCTCCCAAGATCAGCGCAACAGTCTTGTAAGATAGCTAAATCATTCACTGCAAATGCGGATTGAACCGTTTCGTGAATACTACAAGGACTGGAGTCTGGAGCAGCAGACATTTCCGAATTTTCCGTAGATATCTTTAAATTGAATCTTCCAACAAAGCTACAAAATGACACTTCGAATGAGCGCGCGCTTGGAAAGACTTTACCACGCGTCAAATATTTATGATATTCCGACTAATGGAGCGCCCCTGACTTTTGTAAATCGGTCAGAACTCCCCACAGATCAGTCAAAATCGCAAAAAATCGCTTGTTGCCATGGCAATAAGCGTCTAGACCAATCAAAACACTGGATTTTGACTTTTTGACTGACCGACTTTGCGTATGTCAGCTGTTCATTGACTTGACTAAGCTCGTCGGCTCAACCACTGTATGAAATTTGATCACTGGACTACAGTTCGATTGGAATGTTAAATGCTAGCGCTGCATGATAATAGATACTGGACTATTATAAGATGTCGCTGCATGATAAAAAATAACTGGACTATTGGTCGAATATTTAAGACTTTAATTAAGTTTGCAATTTTTACGTTAGTCGCGTGACTGGTTTGACGACCCCTAAATCCGCCCCTGGAAGTTTATGCACCTGTGGGATCAACTTAGTGCTAGGGCATTCAAATTATAACAATAGGATAATTTCTATAGTGTCACTTTTTTGGGGACACCCTGTACATCCCCAAACATGAAATTCCTTTCTATTGTGTGAAATAACTTCCTTGGAATCAATTAGTGCTGAATCATGCAAGGGTTGCATTTTTGAAACATACAAGTGCAATGGAACGCGTTCAATAAAATGGGAATTTTTATTGAATATCATAATGAACCAATACACCCTTTCGATAATTACGTCACAAACACTTTTTGGTCTTGCAGCTTCGCTCTCATTAGTAAATTACGCAAGGTGATTGGCTCACGATTCATGAGAACGAGGCTCCCATGCAGACCAAATGACGTAATTGACGAAAGGGTTATTAAATTAATAACCATGCAGAATTTAATGATGTGATACAGAGTGCATACAAAAACGAGGTCTTTAGAAATCAAGCTATTGTCGTTAAAGGGCAGTGACACTGCGCTGATTGGCTCAAATAAACGGCTCAAAGAAACGTTAAAAATTAATGCTACATGATTGGAAAAGATGCAGCAACCTTCAATTTTTAGAACAAAGTAAGGACGTCCTGCATGACGAAGGGTTTAAATAGTATATCGTGTTTCTCTCCTAACTTGATTAATTGTTGGCAGACAGTTTTTCAAGTTCGCGCATATTTTGGATGCGCAGTAGAACCGTGACACTGCCCCTTTAAGCATATGATTTTATGCAGGAATTGCTGGAAATTTAAAATAACTTCTAATCATATGAATTTGAAGGACACAAAAATTGTCAAATTACTGATTAGCCATATCATCAGTTCGAATAAAAGTGGTTCACTGACTGAGCACAGAGCAACGAATTTCTACACTGTTTTACGACGTTGGACGAAACCAAGTTAAAGTTTTAAACAACTTCATCTGCATGCATAAACTTCACTTCATTTTTTTTACGCACCGTGGTTTCGGCATAGTACTAAGCATTCAAATTCCAACAATAGCTTAATTTCGAAAGGTCTGTATAAAGTTAAATATTAGATAAAATGTACATTTCTCTTCCTATCTAAAGCCGTTTAGAAATTCTTGTCGTAGTTTGTTTTACAAAGCAAAGAACAATCAATTCGTAATTATAGGTATTCCACTTTGTGATATTGGATAAAAAATGTACATTTCTACTTATAATTAACACCACCTTTTGTCATATACAAAAGCGCTTAGCTAGAACATGAAAGTTAGATAAAAGAAAGCCTGCTGCTGCATGGGAAATTAAAGATGGTCATTAATCCAATATATGCGAATAATTTAGTAATTCATTGCGAAATATTCCGATTGCCATTTACCAGACAAAGAATGCAGACTAGCAATGGAAACGTCTTGTTTTAATACTTGAAAAAAGGTGTACAATATGATATAAATCACAGTGACTTCGCGACATATTAAACTCGATCATCATTGATTTGCTGAGCTTGGTACTTTATCTTATTAAGGCTTTGGTTTTGCTGAAAATATAATGCAGACAGTCTCTTATTAATTTTACATTGTGCTTGGATATTGATATATTAACTTTGCTCTGGTAGTATAGTTTGATTCCTAAATCGGACATTTAATTAAGATGTGGGCTAAATGTTCAAATCATACATCACCTTATATATATATATATATATATATATATATATATATATATATATATATATATATATATATATATATATATATATATATATATATATATATATATATATATATATATATATATATAACCGTAATGGCGAAGCGATTAACAGTGAAACGTCGATGGAAATCATTTACAGTAAATGTTATAAAATTATTCAAATTATTAATTTTATACCTTTTTGGGACGGTTACCGGTTACGTCTCTTCAAAGCGTACGACTACGAGATTCGACATAGTAACTTCTAGCTCTTGGTAACATTCGCATCCTAGTCACGTCTCAATTCAATGCTTTGCAAGGTTACCCAAACACCATGCACAATCGGTACACTTTGATTTCCGGCTTCCATACG
Organism: Paramuricea clavata; assembly: GCA_902702795.2. NCBI lineage: Eukaryota > Metazoa > Cnidaria > Anthozoa > Malacalcyonacea > Plexauridae > Paramuricea > Paramuricea clavata. The sequence continues at coordinate 7,305 of CACRXK020011853.1, forward strand.
TAATTGACCTATCCCAATAAAGCATTACGTCAATACAAAAAATATCTGCAGCGAAAACCTTATCAATAGACAGCATAATAAGCCCCAGTCAAACGAGGATGAGAGATGATGAGGTTTGACATGCATATACTAAAAGGCGCGAAACTGCAAAATGTACTCAGGCTTGTATATCGGTTATCGAGTGTACTGAGTGTGAAGGAGGGTATGGTATATTTGTGTTGTACAAATGGTACAATTAAACACAGAGTGATGACGAAGAGACATAAAACGGCCATGAATATTTCACTGCTTCAATTAATGATTAAATAGTGGTGTTTGACTCTTGTCAGTTCATATTGTTTTCACGAGAACTGATGTCAAAATTTACCTGTGGGTTGAAACCTGGATAAATTTAATAAGTTCGCCAGGTCTTTTAGAGAGGGTGCTACTTGAAAACGATATCATATGAGAGAAAACTTCGACTACCGATAGACTGACAGCTACTTCTATTTTAGAACTTACTAGTTATACCATGGATAATAAAATAAATGGATAGGAAACTAGCTGACGTGACCTAATGTTTTCAATGGGCTGATGGCGTGATTGGATGTTGAAACCTAGTTGCAAACCAAATTCTCAAAAACGGCATGTTTAGCAATAATACAGCCAAACATTTTAGTCAAAGAGCAAATGAATATAACCACGCCACTCTACGATGAAATCTCTAAGTATTCCCAGTCAATTTTAGCAAATATTTCAAGCACTAAACAGTGAAAAAGGCATCGATCCCAAATTTCGTTAAAATTGGGGACGCCAATTTCGTAGCTACAAATGTAAAAAAAATACAAAACAAAGACGAAAAACATTTATCTTGAATACTTTGTCGTGGCTTAGGCATGTTTTTAAAACAATTAGACCAGTATATGCTTCAATATTACTCTTTTAAAGCGGAAAGTATAGCGAAACAACAAAAATGCCGAGAACTTTGCAATACGCGTGACGTCACAGATTGCAACTAGGTTGTTTTTGCTTACGTCAGCTAGAGTCCTATCCATTTAGTTTATTATCCACCTGAGAATTGAAAGTATTTACCAACAATTGCACATCAATCCTAACCGCTATAATATTGATTTTATTGCTTGTTTCAAGAAACGCTTCACATCACGTGTCATATATATGTCTGTTCTTCGTAGTGTTATTTTTAATGTAGTTACGTGAGGTATATAGCTGATAGGATAACATTGCGGTTACTGCTTTAATGACTATTTCACATGGTCAATTTCCGCAGTTAATTAAATGTCAGGCTTATTCGGTCTTTGCCAAAACTATTCCAAGGAGGAGATGTGGACTGTGGGTGTTTTTTGGTGAATGATTCATCAGGGGTCATCCTTTAAAATATTTGAACTGCCCATTTCGACATCAATAGACTGCGAGGTAGCGAACACAGGCTAACTATATGTGGCAGTAACGAGAGACAATTAAAGTCATGGCTGCATGGCGTATTGGATACCTGAATAGCTAGAAGGATCTTGAGGCATGCTGCCCGGAAAATGTTGAAATTTTGAAGTCGAGAATGGCCATTTCGTGCGTTTTCAGAGTGACATTTGGTTTTGTTTTTGCCTTAAATATCTGTGTGGAAGTAATAACTAATTTTCGTACAAATCTCGAAAACTCAATTTTAGAAATGCCCTTTTTAAGATTTAGAACTGATACGATTTTACGTTTAAAGCTACACCCATTTTGTAAAATTGGAGGCCTTAGGATGACCCCTGTTAGTGTGACTCATTATTTTATTCAAGACCAGCCTTTGACAGTTCTGTAGTATGATTTCTATTATTCTATTGACACTGAAGGTTTAAGTTTTGGGACGAACAATCACATATAAAGTACTCAGTACATATACACAGTCTGCATGAAGTCACCCTGAAATGTTAAGGTTGCTTTGAATCAGTTGTGAAAATATTCTTTCTCAAGATTTTTCCTTTTATAGTAATCTGATTAAGTCAAATTTTAAAAATTATGATCTTGATATTAATATTGCATTTTTGATATTATTTTTTCAATCATACAGGGGGATAAGAGCTTTTATATGGCCACATGGCAGCACTTACCATGTATTAACCCCAAGCTTGAACTAAACATTTCAAATTATCATATTGAATTTCTCTTCAATTCAATTCATGTCAATGGCTTCTTGAAACAGTCTGTGAACAGATCCCTTATTAAACTGGGCAATAAATTGACGTATACACTGTAAATTCAAAATAGTCAAAATTAACTAAATTAAGAGAGTCGTTCTGCATGGGATCAAATTTGATCCCCAGAACGACTATGTTGAGTTCAATCATTTTAACTTGTTTGTATTTACAGTACAGGGCAATCTGAATCCACAACTTTTTGTGCTACCAAATCTAGCTAATCATAGCATCGGTATCAGTATGCCTTAAGCCAGATGGAAAAAAACCTGGTTCAAGTTATATATAAGTCACAATGACTTTTAAAAAAATAGACATTTAAAAGTCACAATGACTTTTAAAAAGATGACATTTAAAAGTCACAATGACTTTTAAAAAGATAGTGTCTTCTAATATAATGTTGGTCGGCAATTGCAACTGTCTACTAGGTAGATTCCTTGGTGAAAACCTCCCTTTTTCAAGTTTCACTCCGTTAGAAATATTCTAAGATCTAAATTTAGTCTATAACGCTGAAAAATTTTCGTTGGCGTTCATTAGTTTTTTTTGAAAGTTCCTGCCAATGGCGATGTATAATTTTACGCTAGTTGAAGTAATAAGTTCACACCCACATTAGCCATTAAATTGTTGTCACTCGTCAGAATAATCGACTGCTTTAGATTCGAATAAGACTACGACCACGTGCGAATACAAAATTCGTCATTTGTGGGCTATAGTAATGATACTGCTGCCGCCATTGCCTGCTCATATATGGCTGTGGTGATGGTGACTTTAACATATTGCGTGATTGGAACACATGCAATAGTCATGCAAGTCACTCCATCTAATGATCTCTATTAACTTACGACTGCCCAAGAGACGTCAAGTAATCGCCTAAAATAAGTTAATAACCCGTAATTTTTGTTAAACAACCACTGAGTATTTTCTCCTGCTGTTCTGGGCGGTGCTAAATGTAAATTGCATTGGTATGGATTAAGTGGAATGCAAATTGCACTGGAAATTTAATATGTTCATGCAGTTCCGAACAACGAATTTTCACTGTTGTAATTACTTATGTCGATTCACTTTTAACATGTGCATGCATGCAGTCCACCAAAAATGAAGATTAATATACAATTTGAACAATTTGAAGTGGTCAACTAACACATGTTATATTGTTAAAAAAGCGGTAAAAAGACTGTATTTTCTGAAGATTTTAAAAGGTTATAATGCACCAAAGCAGGATTTAAAAGCCTTTTATATAGCTGTCATAAGATCGACACTTGAATATTGTGCTTAAATTTGGCATGGAAACCTAACCAAGGAACAGTCTACTGACATAGAACGAGTTCAGAAGCGTGCGCTTAGGATAATTTGTCCTGGACTGACTTATGAAGAAGCATTACTGGACTGTAACCTTAAAACATTAAAGACTCGCAGAGAAGAGATGTGCGGAAACCTTATAAAAACAATGATAGACCCTAGACATAGATTACACAGTTTATTGCCAGAAACAGTTAATCAGATAAGACAGACAAACTAGATCAAATGGAGAAAAACTGTATAATTTTGGATATCGAACTGAACGATTTAAAAATAGCCCAATTGTGTATGGGATTGAATGTTTTAACCGAACGCTGCAGTCGAAGTAAATTTATCGAATTCTTTCAAAATTTTTAAAATTTTTATTTAAGATTATTTGTAAATATTGACTCTTAACATTAGTCTTAGTTAATTTTTTATACAGTTTAAATGTAATTCACATTGTAAATTAGTATTTAGTATTTACTATTTAATGTGAAATTCTAGAAAGATTAAAGATTAAAGAATGGGCTATTACACATTCGGTTACTGAGCCTGGTGCACACGATGCGATTTTAGTCGGCCGATAAAAATCGTTTGACTAAAACTAACAAAATCGTTGTGTGTGCGGTGTCATTTTTAACCGATTTTTGTTGCTCGATTTTAATCGGACAACATCAAAACGTTTTGATATTATACGATTTTTATCGGTGGAATTTTAAGTATAGCCAATCAGATTTCATGCTGTGATCACGTGCTTGTATTTATTTGGCATCATGGCGGCTACAGTTCAGGGAGCATATTTTTTTCGTAATTGTGTGCGGAGTATACCGATGTATATCGGTATGTCAAACGATTTTTATCGGCCGACTAAAATCGCATCTTGTGCGGCAGGCTTTAGTAGTCTGACAACTTTTGCTAATTTTTCATCCAATTTTTATCTAAATTTAATAACCAAAATGCAATCAATTTGGACGTGAGCAATGTTCATTAATCCCCCAAACTTTTGTATTAATACGTATAGCTATATACGGCCTATTGGAAGATCACCCGTCTTAAAATTCCACCGTCTTAATTTTTATAAATATCTTGGTGAAATAGTACCGTCTTTAATAAAGTCAAGTCAATAGTATTTGAGTTATCGTGCTAACAGACACACACACACACACACACAACATAACTTCCTGCAGTTCCTGGCGCGGGGAGGTAATATAAAAGCAACTGCATGAAAGGCCGAGACGCCTCGGACGCGATTCAACAACGCGGCGTAATTTTTCAGTTTTTGAACATTTTAAATAAAATAGGCAAATTAGCTGTCATGCAGTGAAAATCGAAAATCGCAACGCGTTGTCGAATCGCGTCCGCCGCGCTGTTCTCGGCCTTAAAGCCTGCGCACACGATGCGATTTTGTCAGCCGATAAAAATCGTTTGACATACCGATATACATCGGTATACTGCGCACACGATTACGAAAAAAATATGCTCCCTGAACTGTAGCCGCCACGTTGCCAAATAAATACAAGCACGTGATCACAGCATGAAATATGATTGCATGGTTATACTTAAAATTCCACCGATAAAAATCGTATAATATCAAAACGTTTTGATGTTGTCCGATTAAAATCGAGCAACAAAAATCGGTTAAAAATGACACCGCACACACAACGATTTTGTTAGTTTTAGTCAAACGATTTTTATTGGCCGACTAAAATCGCATTGCCAGCCGGCTTGTAACAAATTCCAATTGTTGAAATCGACAAAACGTTTTTTGTTAATTTCAGACATCCTATAACGAGTTCACAATATTATCTCAAGTGTTAAATCATTACTGAATTAATTTTGTACTATTTCTATCATTTTGATTGTGCTGTTTGGAATTCCTGAAACATGCCATCGAGCAATTACAAGAAGAGATCGCCCACAAGTACACCAAAAACGCCATTAAATTTTTTGATTATGTTTTCATGTCACGCAGTCACGCAATAACATCCTTGGTTATAAGTTTACCACAAATGCATAATTGTATTATCAAGTGATAATACTGATAACTACAATTGAGGTTGTACGGTTTGATATTTAATGCAAATTAAGCCGTAACCTCCTACGCTGTGCAATGAGTTATCGTAAAATTTGGAAACTATTGTCCATAGGGATAACTGACGTTTATATGCTTGTTGAGAAACTTTCAAGTAACTTTAACTAAAATATTTCTATAAGTAAGCTGATCATTTATAAATTATATCAGGCACAATACCGAATTGCCCCATCCAGCTATTTCGAATAATTAAGTTTGTCACAAGTAGGTAACCCCCCCCCATACAATAACGGAAGTAATTAGTATCCAAGCGAATGTATGTATGACGTCATATAGTCAATGACCTCACCGGAAATACCCGCATAAATTATCAAGTATGAACGTTCAACTATTGCCGCATAAATTATGAAGTATGAACGTCTAACTATTCCCGCGTAAATTATGAAGTATGAACGTCCAACTGTATGTATGAGTGAGCAAGACCGTCAAGAAGAATCGTTAGCCGCACAATATGTGTTGGATTTTGATACGTCTCTTTTAGAGTAAGGGAGACGTGCAAGATACACAAAAACGGCTCTTTTAAGAGCCACTAAATATACTAAAAGAATTAAACGAAACACTTGATTTCATATATTTATAGTATGCATCGATCAAGTTTCGCTAAGAGTCAATACCCCTGAAATGTGGACAAATCAAACGTGTGTAGTGTACACTTTTCTGAAAATCAATACTCCCCACTCGATGAACACACACTCGATTTATCCTTTTTATAGTATGCATTAGATCAATGAAATAGCCCAAACATTTATAATGATAGTAATAAGTAAAAAAGACACAAATGTTATCGATAGAGTAAACGTTTGTTGTTAAACGTTGCTCCTGGGCAGCAAACGAAGATGTCGTGACCAGTAGTGCAAGTCCTCGCTGGGAGTCCGTACCGGTCTAACGTGTGGAAAAATCGAGTATAGTGTACTCTTTGCTGAAAACGAATTCTCCCCATTCGATAACGTTTTATTTTAGTTTACTTCTCTGTGAAATACATGAGATTTTTCTTCTTTCTCTTCTATATTTAATTACTAATTAGCGAGTTGAAATGAGCCATTAGATTTATTATATGCAAATGTTTTAAGTCAAACATCCCATGCACACACATTTTGTTAACCGTTGGCAGTACTAAGGTTGCAAACCTTTAAGGGTGATATCGTCGCATTTAGCTTACTTCTCTGTGAAATACACGAGATTTTTTTTCTCTTCTATTTGAGATAGTGAATTGGAACAAGCCATTATATTTATTATATGCAAATTTTTCAAACATCCCATGCACACACACGCACATTTTGTCAGCCGTTGGCAATGCTATAAGGTTACAAACCCTTTAAGGTTGATATCGTTGCATTTAGCTTACTTCTCTGTGAACTAAATGAGATTTGATTTATTTTGTACAGATAACAGATATTGAATTAGCGAATTGAGATGCGTCATTATATGTGTTACATGCAAATGTTTTAAGTCAAACATCCCATGCACACGCAACACACACACACATTTTGCTGAACATGATTTTCCCCATTTAATAAACATACATTTATCGTTTTTTCATTGCTTAAGTTCTATTTTAGCTAACTTCTCTGTGAAATACATGGTATTTTATTTATTTTGTACAGCTATTAACAGATAATTAGCGAGTTGAGATGAGCCATAATATTTATTATGTGCAAATCTTTTATGTCAAATTATGTTGAGATTAACAATGCTAAAACATACGCCTATTACCATAGGTATGAGTCTATGTATATTCTTATGGACGAAGTTACACGTTCTCTTGTCTTTCTCGTTGAGCTCGTTCCAGTGTAAACCAGTATCGAAAAAGAACGACGATGCTTTAGAGTCTCCGACCTTTATGACTCCCAACTCCTTACAGAAAAAATTTCTTTCCAATTTGAAATCCGTCCATGTCAAGGATCCCAACGATGTCTGCTTTACACTGCATGTTGACTGATTGATTGTGATGTAAATTAGATTGTTTGAAACACTACAATCTGCGTTCTTGCGTGCGATATAACTATCGCGTGTACAAAACGTTAATCCATGTGTTAGTTTATGCATGCAGTCAACCAACGCGGTAGCTTTGGCAACAACATTTTGCTCTTAAAATCAGTGCGATTTATATAGGGACACTTCTCAAAGTGTCCTGCAAGCAAGTCCCGGGCGTCCCATGCGTATGAGCACATGCTCATAAGTGCTCATGAGAACATGCTCATCTGCTCATAAAACTGCAATACTGCTCAATAGCAAGGCATTTTTGCACAGTCAGTGCTAACGGAATGAGCTGCCAATTTTGTGGAAAGTAATTTAATCGTGGTTACAATCTACGAAGACACGAAAAGGAATACTGTCCCCTAGGTGCACAAGAAAGGAACATGTCTCAAACGGACTTGGATAGCCAGGAAAGGGATTTTCAAGACGACGTTTCGATAACTTCAACTGAAGTGTCTGGAATTTCGACGATGACTGATAATAAGTCAGAAACTGAAGAGGAAATGGATCCTTGGATACCGTTAATAGAAGAAGCAAAGCAAATAAGTAATATAGCGTTTGAGGAAATGAAAGAAAGCCTTATCAACAGTGGTCTAGATGAACAATCCGCTAAGGACAAAGCTTACTCTAATATTCTTCCTAAACTCCAGAAGGAACTGGAAAATATTTATATGGAGCGTCTCGTGTGGATGAAACAGCTAAAGAAAGATCCAGTTCATAAGAAGATTATGCACACAAAAAATGCACTTGTGGGAAACGATGATTTTGATCCAGAAGAAGCGTTAGAAGCAGCTGTTGATATGAGAAAGTTTCTTATAAAAAGGCTTTTAAAGGGTCACAAATTTGATGAGGAGAATGATGATGATGAAGAGAATGATGATGATTAGACTCGATTAATAGGATTGAAGACATGTATTCGAACAGTATTAGCACGTAAAAACATACCAGTATAGACCCAGCATGTAAATTGTGAGTCA
>CACRXK020011854.1:0-15804 GCA_902702795.2 Paramuricea clavata
CCCCCGATAGGAAAACATTCTTTGCCCAGTTGCAAGCCTACATTTGGGCAAATTTAAATCATTACAATGTCTAGTCGATCTGCTATGTATGGCAGAACGAGGCATAAACTTATCGGATAAATATGCTGGTACTTTGCCATGAAGGCATTTATGGACCATAACGGCATCATTTAGGAATAGTGTGTCCTTTACATTGAGCCATTTCAAAGATTGTATGCCTTCAGAAATATGGTCATATTTCCTGAGTCCCAGAACAATTCTTGCAGCAAAATTCTGCACTAGTTGCAGCTTCTTTACATTTTGTTTAGATGTATTGCTCCATATAGTTGAGCAATAAAATAACTTACTGAAAACAAATACTTCCATCAGGAGGAGAATGGTTTTTCTATCAAGCAAATGTTTGATCCGATTAATTCTTGACAGTTTAAACATGCAATTTGAAACTAATTCCTTAGTATTTTCATTATAGCTAAGATAACAGTCAATACTAACGCCTAAGTCTTTGACTACGGGAACAGGATTGATCACCTTTCCTAATATCTTGATGGGTGGTATCGGTGGTAGGTTACGGATCAATTGCGAGACACCGATTACTTGAACCTTTGTTTTTTCCGAATTTATTAGAAGCGAGTTTGCACAACACCATCTCGATATCTCATTTAGATCTTCATTCAAATCAGATATAGCGCTGCTAAGATCACGTGGTGGAAAGGCGATGAAAGTTTTTGTATCATCAACATAACCCATAGATTTGCATCTTCTAGGAACTGACAGAATCTCGTTTACGTATACTGTAAATAAAAGTGGTCCCAAAATGAAACCTTGTGGTACACCCACAGACAGAGGCAAAGACGTGGAAAGGGTATCTTGTATTTTCACGGTCTGTGTACGTCGGGACAAATAGCTTTCAAACCAGGTTATTGCCGAGTCACCTGCACCTACTTTACGTAACTTGGACAACATCAAATCATGGCGAATGCTATCGAACGCTTTAGACATGTCTAATAGCACAACAACTGATACTTGTTTCATGTCCATATTCTTTAGAATTTCGTCAGTAAAATAGAGAAGTCCTGTTTCCGTGGAGTGGATTTTCCGATTTCCTGACTGAAATTGGGCAATTTTTCCGTTTGAATCTAAATATTCAGTGAATTGCACATGTGCTGATCTCTCAACAACTTTAGATATGATAGGCAGAAGCGAAATTGGACGTGTATTAGTCGGCTCATCAGGATCTCCCGATTTTATGCACGGTGTAACCTCCGCTCGTTTCCAAACTTGAGCAAACTCACATGATGAAAAGGAGTAATTTATTAAGTTTGTAATTGTAGGAATCGTCACGGGTAAACTGTCCTTTAAAATTCTAGCTGTTACTTTATCATATCCAGGAGCTTTATTCGATGGTAAACTTTTTGTAATCCTATATATTTACATCATCTTGGGTCACAGAATGAAAGGTGAAAGGAGCGCAATTTACATCACTCATATTGCTATTTGTATCTTGATAATCACTGACACTTGTTGTAAAACCCAATTTTTCAGCAATTTCATCAGCCATAGCAGAAGCGTTTATCCCCACCGACGCATAGTACTCATTAAATCTGAATGCTTGTGTTTTTGGGTCTTCTGTTGAGACAAATTGTGGTTATCGTCTCGGGAGGCAACGGTTTATAACTTTCCAAATAGAATTTGTATTACCATTACTATTATTTATTTCATTACATACATGTTCCTTTTCTGCAAATCGAATTTCGCGCTTCACCTCTTGCCGAAAAGAACGATATGCATTCCAATGCATTTTATCATTTGTTTTAATTGCAGTTTTGTGCCACTTATCGCGTGTTTTCATAAGTTGCCTGATCTCAGGGGTAATAAAGGGATTTGGTCTCGACTTAATTTTAATTCGTTTTATTGGAGCGTGTTTATCCAGAACATCCAAGAATAAACAATTAAAAGCCTCAACTTGATCATTTAAGTCGTCAAAACAACTAACCATATGAAAGGGAACATTTGCCAAATCATCCACAAACTTTTCCCGGTTATAATTTTTATAGCTTCTGGTAGTGATAAACGTACAACGGGGTCGAGGAGACTTCAATTTTAGTATCAAACAAACCAAACTATGATCACTTAATGCCGCCGGTTTTACATCGCATGTATCTATAATATTGGTATTTGTAGTTAAGGCTAATTCATCATATTATACACATGTTCCCATGATATCATCAGTAAAAATTTGAACTTAGAACTGCATTCAAAGAATGTTATCGAGCGTACGAATGTATCATTATATGCTAAAGCAAATCGTATTTCGTGTTATAATACTGTATACCATGTATAGAGGGATAATAATTTATTTTGACTTAAAAATGTCTTTATTGATTTCTAAGGTTAATCAATCAGGTGTGTTGCAGCAGCACGCCTTAAGTTGTGTTACAGCAGCACACTTTAAGGTGTGTCACTGCAGCACGCCTGAAGGTGTGTTACTGTAGCACATCTTAAGGTGTGTTACAGCAGCACGCCTTAAGGTGTGTTACAGAAACACACCAAGACGTGCTAACAAACACACCTTTTCTCAAAACACACCTAATAAAGGTGTGTTGTTTTCTGGACAAGCATAAAACACACCTTAAGGTGTGCTACTGTAACACACCTTTAATACAGCAGCACACCTTAAGGTGTGTTACAGAAACACACCAAGATGTGCTAACAAACACACCTTTTCTCAAAACACACCTAAGGGTGTGTTGTTTTCTGGACAAGCATAAAACACACCTTAAGGTGTGCTACTGTAACACACCTTAAGGCGTGTTGTTTTCTGGACATAAAAGGTGTGTTGCTTTAGCACACCTTTTTTTAAGAGTGTAATTAATTAAAAAATTCAAACTTTTACTGTTTTATATATTATTTTCATCTTCAATCTTCCCTCGACTGCATGTTTATTGCCAGGTATTATTTATTTATTAATAATGTTAATTTTGATAAAATAAATTCAGACATGAAAGGAAAAATATTTCTCACTTTTGATCATGGTCTTTGGAAACTAGTTAGCTACCGTAGTTTTATTAAAATCAAGCAAAATTTAATTTTACTAAACTTATTAGTGCATGTTGATTAATCAAAGTGGACTCGAAACCAAGCTTTAAAGATGAAACTTAAACGATTAAAAGGCCATGTTATATATATATAGACATCAAAGACAGTGAAACATGAAATATTCTTTTAAGCAAATCATAGTCCAAGGCTATAAATTAAAGTGGAAGTAAAGTCCGTTCTGCGCATCGGTTCTGCTCATAACAATGTGAGGACCCTCTAACGTGAACATTGCCCAAATTTCGGATGTTTCGAATTTTTCTGAATATAAACTCTATTTCATATTCATTTAGAAGCATAGCGTACTAAAATGGTGTTAGATATTCGGACAGTACATCATATTTTAAAAAATACAGCAGTTCAAAATGTAAACAAACCGTTTGCTTACATTACGGACTTGACTTTCACTTTAAATTTACCGATCACATAATGTTATTTTATGGGGGTAAAAACGGGAACAACCACAAGAAATAAACATCGCTTGTTTTTTTATAAATATGTCTCGTGTAACGAAGGACAAAATAATTTGTTTAGAATATAGAAGGGTAAGTAATGATGGTTAGGTTATAGGCTACTGCGTTGTGGAGGTCGCTGGAGTTAACCCGCTTCCTGCGCGAGAAAAATTTTCTGACTGTACATGCAGAGTGTATAACAGGTTACATATATAAACATGTCTTGACTAATATGAACTGCGATCATGAACTGTCATGTTCAATATATATATATATATATATATATATATATATATATATATATATATATATATATATTAATTATTGCTACTCAAGTTTCACGCCTTATTCAAGACGATCTTCAGGCAATTAATTCAGTTAGTGTTTGATTTGATCAAACACTAACTGAATTAATTGCCTGAAGATCGTCTTATTCAAGGCGTGAAACTTGAGTAGCAATAATTAATTTTAAGATATAAATATATCTTGCTCTACTATAATACTAGTGTTGAGCACTTTATTATCTACTACAACAAAACAAGTTATATATATATATATATATACATATATATATATACATATATATACATATACATATATATACATATATATATATATATATATATATATATATATATATATATAAAATATATATATATATATATATATATATATATATATATATATATATATATATATATATATATATATATATATATATATATATATATATATATATATATATATATATATATTGAACATGATCACGTGATCACGTAGTACTCGTTGAGTACCGACACTCATGAGAATGATAAAATGAATAAGTCTTTAAAGGATGACTTTTTACCTACCTTTTTTACTCAAAAGAAATAGGCCACCAGACTCTTTCCCGCAATGACAAACTGAATAGGAAAATATACTCATGAACATAAGTTTAAGCGATACGTCAACTGTCATTTTTCTCGCTACAAATTTGATTCTCTTATCACTTTCTGTTCCGTTTACGAGCAATCCGTATTTAAATTTCTTCTTTGGAAAATATAGTTTTGGAAAAGTAAACAAACACCTGCAAGAAAATTAATTATGGATACTAATAAATTATTGCTCAATATGTTGTCTTATGTATTAATAATTTAGGAATCCTAGGAATTTTATGACATCAGCCCGAAAACTCTTGGGTTATATAGTTAGGTTATAATCAGAGATAAAATCTAAACTGAGTAAACATGTTGATTGGAGAATTCGAGCATTTTACATTGTAGGCCTACGAATATTGAAGAATTACCCTCGAAAATTACTATAATTATAAAATCGGTAATTTACAGTAATGTGTCATCTATGGAATAGATTACTGCGACAAACTCATTATTTTTTTTAATTCCAGAAATAAATTACTTCGTATAAAAGGGATTAGAAAAAGGTTATAGTATTGTTTCCGACAAGATTGGGACAAATCCTGCATGTAAAGTTTGTGATAGATATTTTAGCCCATGATTGCGTGACTCATTGCTACGGACAATATAAACCATTATTAAAAACTGATAAAGTATATAATTATAAATATTTTAGCCTATCATAGCGTCATTGGCCAGAAATATAAAACCACAGAGTTATTAAAAACACAATTAAAAAAAATGGCCGGCCTGTTGAGGCCTTCGATATTCTCACTATACAGTATTGACTATGCCAATATTAAAAATATGAATAAGAAATAGTCATGAATTCGTCGTATATTTTTTACTTTGTCATTGCTACATTTTTAACTTGTAAAAAAAAATAATTAAAATAATAATTAAAAGGGTAAAAGCCGTTGATTATAAAATATTTATTTCCAATTGCTTGTTGGACGGCATACCGCGTGCTTTCCGTGCAATGATGCAGGTTATTGCATGGACACGCAAGGTAATGCCATCGAAAGATTGAAATATATATCGTTTTCCCGTGCATGTACAAAAGCAAACAATAAAGTCACGAATAGACAGAAATAAATGTACAGAACTAAAAAATAGTTATATAGACAAATTTAAATACAAATAGACAAAAATATAAATAAGCATATTATGCAGAAATAAATAATTATATATGAACAGAAATAAGTAGCTATAGGTGAAGGCTTCAACAGTGAAAGCTCATTCGGTATACAAAATTTATACAATACTAATAGTTATACGCTCAGCTGGCTATACTACTATCATTGCATGCAAAGATTTATCAATATTTCTCTTTTTTACATAACAACGCCTTTGGCTTAGCCATGCAAATTTTAGTTTTAAAAGTGAGACATATATTCGCAGTGTTGAGCGTGCCTACGTGATTTTCAAACCAGACTCATGCTTGACTCAGCATGGGTATCAGGTTCTTGTTTCCTCTTCTTTAATTAAATGCGTGTGGATGGAAGGAAAATAGGGCCTGGCTCAAATCCCTTTATGGCTGCACGGGGAAAGTAAGGCAAATTCCTAATTGATAAACCAAGTCAGTTATACGTTTCTTTTAAGATTCTTATAAAAAAACGCCAAGCAGCATTTTCTAACGGCAATAACGAACTGTTTAGGTATTACCGCAACCGAGTTAATCGCGAAAGAAAAAAATGCCGTGAAAAGTTTTATTCGTTGAAGGTTGAACATCTAAAAAAGTCAAAACCAAGTCGTTGGTGGAAAGAAGTAAAACAGATTGCTGGTATGACCCCCTCAACGGGAGCGGAAGATCTATATAACCAAATTCACATTGACGATTTTGACCGGAAGTCTCCAAATGAGATTGCAAATCTCATAAACACAGCCTTCCTAGACCCCATGAAAACTTACAAACCTCTTACTTCTCTTCCCTCCTACGATCCAAATGACTCTGTCCTCCATCTCGACGAATTTGATGTGTATAAGGGCCTTGCGTCCCTTAACCCCAGAAAAGCCTCAGGCCCAGACGGTGTTCCGAATTGGGTGTTAAACGAATATGCAGAAGTCCTCGCCCAGCTTGTCAGTTCGATTCTCAATAGCAGTTTTAATGAACAACGACTTCCTGCCTCGTGGAAAGCAGCTGATGTTGTTCCAATCATAAAAACGAAACCGGTAACCGAAATTTGTAAACATTTAAGACCAATATCCCTCACCCCAGCCCTTTCTAAAGTAGCAGAAGAATTCGTTGTTTCTAAATACATTGGGCCAGCTATTCTGTGTCAAATCGACCCCAACCAATTTGGAGTGATACCAAAATCCTTTACATCTATGGCAGCGATATCAATGATCCACAATTGGTCCCAATCAACTGATGGCACTGGCGCAGCAGTCAGAGTAGCCCTGTTCGACTATAAAAAAGCGTTTGACCTTATTGACCATTGTATACTCGCTGATAAGATCTCCAGATTACCAATTCCGAAGGCAGTCGTACGCTGGACTATTGATTTTCTATTGGACAGAAAACAAAGAGTTAAACTCGCAACCGACTGCGTTTCAGAGTGGGGTGCTGTCCCGGCTGGTGTCCCTCAAGGTACGAAACTTGGGCCATGGCTTTTTCTATGGATGATCAATGATCTTAAAATCACTGAAGTATCTACTTGGAAGTATGTCGATGATACAACCGTTTCTGAGGTTGTTAAAAAAGGCGATACCAGCAAAGCCCAAGACGCAGTTACCACAGTAGAAAACTGGTCGAATTCCAACAGATTACTTCTTAATGCAGATAAATGTAAAGAACTCCAAATGGACTTTAAATCCACGAAACAGAACTTCGACCCTCTTACAGTCTACGGGAAGAAATTGCCGGTTGTCCAAAACGCTAAAATTCTAGGCCTCACCATCTCTAGTAACCTTAAATGGACTAACAACATTAACGAAGTCATTAAAAAAGCTAACAAACGTCTTTACTTCATTATCTTACTTAAGCGCGCAAAAGTCAGTCCGAAAGACATTGTAAACTTCTACTGTACAGTTATCAGGCCCATTTTGGAATATTGTGCCCCGGTTTTCCATTACTCAATCCCATCCTTCCTGTCAGAAGATCTTGAGACGGTACAAAAGCGAGCACTGAAGATCATTTTACCCGCGAACTCATATAGCGAAACTTTAGAATATTTTAATCTTCAAACTTTGTTCCAAAGACGCGAAGAAATGTGTAACAAACTTTTCACAAATATTACTAACAATCCGACACACAAACTGCATAATTTACTGCCTCCAAAACATGAGTCGGTTTACCAACTTAGGAACAATAGACTCTTTGAACGATTCGAAACTAATACAGAAAGATTTAAAAAAACTTTTATTCCTATGTCTAGTAACTTAAGTTAATGTAATTTTTAGTACTAAGCGTTTTAATGACCATTTGTAAATATGCCTAATTAACCCATATTCTATCTTTTAAATAATGTTTTATATACTCTTGTAAATCACGCAATTCAGCCGTTCAGCTGCAAGGTGAATTTTAAATACACTATCTATCTATCTATCTACATTGTTTCAAATGTTGAACAGTGGCTTTGTAATATTTTGCTCGGCAGATTTTCCTCTGGCGATTGACTTGGTTCCTCAAACGTTTGAACTCCTCGATATTTCCCTGATTGAGAGCTTTTTGACGATTTATAATAAGGCTCTTTAGTGTCGAGTTCATCCAGGGGGGATCGTTAGATTTAATCTTTTTCCTTCGTAATGGGAGGACATAATCTAAGCCAGTTTTAACAATAGTTTCCAGAAGCGAGGCTTTTTCATAACAAGAATCAACTCTGCTAAGCATTTCTGGGATATCTACAAGCTCAAGATATTTACGCATTGCAAGACGGGAACTAGGCCGCAAGTCCCTCGTTTTTACCGTACGTTGTGACTTTTCTTGGATATTACGACGCTCGACTGGTCTCACCTCAATAGACATATGGTCTGATAACCCAAAGGGGGCACACTTAGTAGGTTGACCAAAGAATGCGTTAAGATTTGTTAAAACAATGTCAAGGGTATTGTTTCCGCGGGTTGGAAAATTGACAAGCTGTTTTAAATCATAGCCAGTTCTTAGACGTGAGGTATTAAGTTTATTAAAATCACCAAGGATAATAAAGCCACAATTAGGGAAACGCCATTCCATTACTGATAAGCAGTTTGATAGATAATTCAGCATAGCTGCATTTTCCGCACTTGGTGGGTGATACACTGTTCCAACAATCAAATTAGTAAATCCCCTCGGCAGTCGGGTTGGACGCATGTTAATCCATAATACTTCGAATAAGCTGTCAAATAATTCATCCAACACTGAAAATTCTATGGTATCTTTAATATATATACAGACCCCGCCATGTTGACGTTCGCACCTGTCTCTGCGAATAAGGTTAAATCCCTGTATGTCGACAATGTTGTCGTGAATGTGGCCCTGCAGCCAAGTCTCGACTAAACTAACAAAGTCGTAATTTCCTCGGTATATGACGTCACGCACTTCGTCAATTTTCGGGGCCAGCGACTTCACATTTGAAAGTAAAAAGATATGCAAATTTTGACCTAATATTTGCGTTTCTGGCTGGGGTTTCTAAGGGGATTTCAATAAGATTATTCAGGTTTCTCGATCTATGTTTTTGAGTTATCTTAGTGTCAACAGAGGTGGTGGATATAACAGGAATATGCTTTGGTTTTGTATTTACTCGATAGTTTTTATCGTTATCGTTATCGTTAACCTCGTTCCCAGTGTCTCACCTCCGCTCACCCCATGCCCCGGTGTTTGGGGGGCGTGGCGGAGGTGAGACCTGTGAAGCAGGTTGAAGTGAATGTTGCAAAATTTGCATGTTAACGACAACGATTCCTCGAAATTTTTGTGAACTTGGCAAAAGTCCAAAAGGATATTTAAAGAAGACAACTGAAATTGCCTAAATAACCTTCAAAACACTGACTAAGTAGTAAGTACAATAAATCACTACGAACATCACATTCGAAGAAACTTCACACTAAAAATGCTGATTCACGAGTCAATTTGTAAAATCTGAGCTTGTAAAGTAAAGATACTGCAGATTTCCACCTTAATATACCACTATACAAATATATATTCTTGTGTTATCCTATAAACATAAACAAACGCTGAAAGTCTTAAGTCTAGGAGCTAAAATTGCATTGGTACATATTCATAATCAGGGACCGCGGAGACGGGGGGGCTGGGGGGGCTTTAGCCCCCCCACTTTTTTTGACAGCCAAAATTATTAAAATAGAAATCTAAATGAAACTTTCTAAATTAATTAAACCTCACCCTTTAGCCCCCCCACTCTCTAATACGCTCCGCGGGCCCTGATAATTGGCACATTTCATAACCCAAACTATTGCGCCCCCCCCCCAAAAAAAAATTTTTCTCCCCCAAACCCAGAGAGCCTGCCACGCAGGCTAAACCCGAACTCGCAGACGGAATAACAGTGATTTTTATGATTTCTTGAACAATATTTAAATGAGTTTAAATACAGTGGCTTACTGGTCCAAAATATAGGAAAATTATACAGATTTGCAGGTTCTTGGCAGAGTCCTTGGCACTGCTTGTCAATCTGCTGTCTGACGACAGTAAACAATGTCACACAAAAGATGTAAAATATGTATCAATTTTAAAATAATTTTTTCCAAAATTTCGTCCGTGTCACGACGATCTGCGAGCGTGAACCGAACAGTTCACGAAGTTGGGGTCAAAGTCCGTGTATTTCTGACTGATGGTATTTTTGGCCACGAATATTTCAAAACATGGCTGACTTTCTTGCCCGTTTCTGGTTGTATTTTAACCGAGTTCAAAGGTTGTTTTAAGCACTAAAAGAACCTAGGAAGACAAATAATCGTGTACACAGTAATATGAGTGTGTATACAAAATTTCCTCGCGTTTTTGCGCGGTTTTACCGGTTTAAAAATTGTTCTTTTGGCAAATTTTTAAATGGACAAAATGGCCAAGGAGTGCAAGCCAGGCAAGAATTTCATGCTAGCCACTTGTCTGCTGTATTTGCGAAGGAACTTTTTGTGGGTAATTTTGTAAAGGTGAATTATTTAACATTGTGTTTTATTATTGCTGTTTAATTCCCAAACATGCGACTAATTACGGAACATTTTATATAGTCATATTACTCATATATGCAAAGTGCTGTCGCATTATAGACCTATTTATAATAGCTCTTTGATGAAGAAAATCGTCTGGCAGTAGACAGAGTAAAATAGGGTACATCAAGGCGCATGGTGTGTTAATTATATATAAAATAAATGCATGTATATGCAGTACCTCTATTAACATGATCGTAATCAGTTGATTATAAAATGAGGACAATTTAACACAGTAGTTCAAACACTCATTAATAATTCTTAAGCTTATTGGCAAATCATGTCAACCATAATATGTCACGTGCAGTGGCTTTAAACCTGATAAAACACTCCTAATTAGTATTCTTTATATAAAGAATTCTAATAAGGCAGTATCTATTGTAGTTGTGCCCTCATTAGTATTATTTATATAAAGAATACTAATAAGGCAGTATATCTATTGAATTTGTAGTCGTGTTTGAAGCCGTTTAATAAACTCGCAGGTCGTGTTCTATTAGGTCTAAAGCCATTCGCGCTGCGCGCTCGTGGCTTTAAACCTAATAAAACACTCCTGCTCGTTTATTAAACAGTACTTAAAATATTGAATGGTCACGGACATTGTCCAAACCATTTGTGAAAGTGTCTGATGTAGAGACAAAACTGAGATGTATTGTTTGTCTGACCTGAGTGTATTGGTGTCCGACCAATTTAAAGCACAGCTACGGTATGTGGTGTATAAAAAGTGAACAAGAAATATTGTTTTAATGTAATCAAGTGCAGACATTTACCATTCAGAATTAATATTAATTTTGCTGATATTAATTTGTGTCATTCAGACTTACTTCCGAGCAAACTGAATGTCATCGGACATCAACATTATGTCAGACAGGCTTGTAAAAGATATTTTAAGACCTGGTGAGTTATTAATCTCACCAATGTGAAAGTATAAGTTATTACATCATCTTTATTTCCAGGATAAAGTTTTTCCATATCCAGAACCTACCGATGACCAACAAGAAACATTACAAATGATGATTGATCCAGTGGAGAGATTTTTTACAGAGAAAGGTAGAAAAATGAAGGCCATAAAAATTATATACTAACATCTGTAGCCTGAACTTTTTACGAACATTTCCGAACATTTCCAATTTATGGATCATCTACAGTAGCAGCTGTGTTCATGTTATTTATGCACAATAACTATCAAATTCAAGTGATGACAGATTACATTGTGGTCTATCTTGGCAAATATAATTCTTAGGTTAACAAGTCATACATTATGTTTCTTGATACCGTACTTGAGTTCACTGATTTTAAGAAAGAAATTTATCCAATAATTGGCAGCACTTTCCCCCTGACAAGTGAAATCATCTGGCATTATGCACTAGTCAATCGAAATCCCGGCCCCCTGACCCCCGGGACTAAGCGGGGATTTTAACATTTCACGGTTGTTAAAATCCCGGCTAAAAAATCTTGTTCAATTGTTAGAATCCCCGGGTTACTGGGCCTAAACATTTGGGTGTTTTTTTTTCAAATTTCCGCAGTTTGATAAAAAACCTAACATTAATATTTCCATTAAAACTCCGCCAAAGTTATAGAGAATAATACATGGGTGCACGGAAATACCAGATTTATTTCGAGTGTTGAACATGATATCTCATGAGTGAGGGCAGCGAACGAGTGAGATATCATGTTCAACACGACAAATAAATCTGGTATTTCCAAGCACCCATGTATTCTTCTGTTTATTATATAAACAAAATTCAGTGAAAAACAATAAAACGTCCGTGGCAATGCGTTTTACAACAAATGATATTTTCACACGTAAAAATATCGTATTTTTACGTGTGTTTAAATACGATTTTTCTCAGTGGCCAAAAACTGTATACAACACTTATGTTTATATAATAAAATACTTTACCTGGTTCGTTCTTTAAAAATTTCGTATGCATATTATAAAATTAATACAGGTGAATGGTTCAAATGAAGCCAATGGTTGTCAGATGCTTTGCTCCTTTGTAAAATAATACCGTTTTTAATTATTAATAAAGTACACGTAAGCCAGGTCATATATACCGGTATGTTAATACTAGGGTAAAATATAAATTCACGGTATAAACCAGGTAATACATCACTCAAATCATGAAAACAACAAGAGTAGCGCTTAATATCTTAATATAATAATTTCCCAAATAAATATATACAAAGTACAAACAAATCTTAAGACTGTGCACACGATCACTAGCTTTCCCGAGCGCTTTTCAATTGCGTTAAAAATGGTGTTAAATCCCCGGCTATTTAAGTCAGTGTTGAAACCCTGGGTAGCAAACAAGCGACGTTTGTTAAAAGCCTGTATTTCCCCCGCAAAATCCCGTTAAAACCCGGTATATCCCCGGGGGTGGGAGGCCGGGACTTCGATTGACTAGTGCATTAGACAGAGTAAATAATAAACTTGGGCTAATATAATTATAAGCTTGGCTAATATTGCTGTATAAGTGCCAGGGAATTGGCCACAGCTAGTTTCCCAGTTATAGTGGGCGATTAAAAATGTTTTATAAATTTAGACCCATTATTTAAATGATCGAGACTCTGTGTTAATACTGTATGTCATTTCAGTGGATTCAGCCCAAATTGATAGAGAAGCGACAATTCCAAAGGATGTTCTGGATGGACTTAAAGAACTTGGCTTATTTGGATTGCAAATTCCTGAAGAATATTGTAAGTAAATCACTTTTTTTCATGAAATGAACAGGTGGAATGTTTTGTTGAGCGATTCATATTAAGGTTACAGCAAGGATAACCATAGGCACGTGTTTCAGGAGATCTACCATTACAGTACTTGGCGAATTTTATCCAATTTCAATTAAACTTTCGCCGAATGTACCAGATAGCTGAAGAACAGCATGTGTTATAAAATATACCAGAAAAAAGTTCCCGAATATTGCTACCTAAAGTTTATGGTACATTCGCTCTGCGATTTGTCTTGAACGCTCGTTTCACTAAACATTTATCAAACTGTCATTTTTAGTTTTACCCTTCTCAAACTGAAAGATTGTTCTAAAAAAGTGTGTTCCCATTTTATTGCTGCTTTAGGGGTTTAACTTAGCTTGGCATACTGCATTCTTTCCCGACTTGTGTTATATTGCAACTAATGCACAACAAAATGGCTTGGTTGTAACTTTGCAATAAAGGTCTGTAAACAGCCTTTCGTAGTCAAGACATACTAGTGTACTATTCACTGCAGTACACGTACAGTAGAAGGTGTGTAAATTTAAGAACAATCCGTTAAAATGCACGATTAACGTCGCATTTTTAGTGCGTGTAACTATACAACTCAAAAACTAATGTGTCTGCCGAATTGACTTTAATCCAATTAGTTTTCCCGCCAAGTACCAGCCTCGTATCCAGGCTCTTTAGTAATTAATAGCGTTCAGAGCTCTGGGTGAGCTAGGCACGCGGGAATTCTTGGGGAGGTTGCGGCAAGAATCCCCGCGCGCCTAGCTCACCCAGAGCTCTGAACGCTATTAATTACTAAAGAGCCTGGGTACGAGGCTGGCCAAGTACAGTATAGCCTGTGTAGAAGGCGGTAGAAGCTAGAAATACCGCCTGCCCAAAAACTACACATTCTGAGTTCCGCCCACCGCATGGTCCCGCCCATCTTAATGTATTTATTTTAATTATTTGTCAAACTCAGATATTTGCACCAGTGCAAATATACGGCTTTGACGTTTCATATCTTCGGTTCATTCAATGCTATGAAGACAAAAATACCACTTTCGATTCAGTGTAACAATATGTCCTCATTCATAGCGATAGTTTTAGTCGATGTCAACATTATAGCGATTTATGAGCTTTGAAAGTCAAGCGAGTTCGTGTATTATCAAATTACGCAATTGTCTGAACAAAAATATAGACTAGCCATACCTTTCGCCGAACATAACTTCGGCCCCTTCGGACGTAACTTTGTAATAGTCTTGTTCCAATCGCTATCAAAAACACTACTTAGAGTGTCATTTACGAGCCTGCATCTTCAAATCTGCACTTTTATCACGGTATCACATCTATCAAGCAACAAATGTTGGATTGATATTCGTTGTTCATTCTTCAAGACGAAGCGATTTCCGATTCCAGATAAAGATTAAAGAATTCAACGCTTAATTCTCAATTAAAACATTAGTTATTTTTTGGTTAAGTATGCCATCACTCGATATATTGGTATCAATTACGAAAATAACAATAGTTTATATTACAAATACGGCAACAGTAACTTCTAAAATTAGCACTAATTACTCTAATTCTTTACTCCTGTCAATCAAAAATTGAAAATCAACATTCTGACCAATCAGATTGTTCCGGCACCCAGCTGCCGGGGAGAACTCAGAATGTGTAGTTTTTGGGCAGGCGGTATTTCAAGCTTACCATTCTCTCGTGCCCGCGAATACCGCCTGCTACGCAGGCTAAGTACAGTATATAGAGTTCGGAAAACGTTTAATTTGATAACTTGTTTATGAGTGTGTACGCTCTTGGGGCAAACTCAATTTTCCAAATAAAAATATCTTTAAATAAAAAAAATTTAAAAAAATTGAAATTTTTTAATTTGAAACATTTGCTGATGACAGATCTATTTCCAAGCTACAAGAATATGTGAAACAATTTTTTGAAATTTTCGAAAGTTTAAAATTAAAGTTTAATTAAGGGTATCCTGTAACCGTATTAAACACGTGTGCTGACAGATTTCAGATGGTCAGGATAAAGGGACAATGCGGATATGAAGCAGAACGGACACAAATCCATGTTTATCCCTATATCCGCATTTTACCCCCATATCCTCATTCTACCCCCATATCCACATTCTAGCTAAGTCCCAGACTCAGGGCAGATTGGGGAACACTGGCCCCCTCAGCCTTATGTGCAGTTGCTTTTGTTGGATCCTCCCCAGTGCTTGCCTTGGTACGGCTACCGGTCTTGGAATGAGGCTATTGCCTCACTTGCCCAGCATGCGATGCTTCCCGGCTTAATGTTGAAAGCTTCTCAATTGGTTAATAGGATAAAGCTTTGTGAAATACTTGTCAAAACCAACATTGTAGGGGGTATGGCGGGCAAGACAAAGACGTCAGCACGTGTATTTGACCAGTAATAATTTAGTTTACATCCAAGTGTGCACAGAATTTTTGCCATAATTGTAGCTTCCTAGATTGGCTCAATCCCATATAAACACGGCCCATGAATTGTGCTGTACGGGACATACTGTA
>CACRXK020011855.1:0-15804 GCA_902702795.2 Paramuricea clavata
TATATATATATATATATATATATATGTATGTATATAGTCAGGGTATATTTTAACACGATTTGTTGTAAGTGCATGTTTAGTTCAAAAAATTCACTGTTCAAGCTTGTCAAGACATCCAATTTCTGCAGTCGAAGACAAAGTCGATTTCACGCTAAATATAGCCGGCTTAAAAGTTTTACCGCAAGTCGGCTCGAATCCCAGTTTCCTCACGACATTTCACTTTACTTTAAGCGGTATACCAATAGCGTTTAATGCTGTTTCGTGCCTGTTCGTTATCGTATTGTCTAGTTCACATAACCGTTTTTTGAAGCTTCTCCGTTTGTTTACCAACGCCAGACAGGCTTTACAAATGCTATTTGAAGGTAAAATGGAGAAGGAAAGGTCGTCTAACTCCTTACGTATGTTCCCCTTGCTGTCCAAGAAATTACTATCGCTTTTATTCGACGGGACTTTGAAGCAAAGAACACATTTGTATTGCACAAAGCCCACCATGGTCCATGGAACATTTTAATATAAAGCGCGCACACGTCATAAATTTGAATAAATTGAAGTTAATTTACCCAAAACGTAAAACGGATATGACGTAGCCGGGCAAGCTTTTCTTCGTTTATTCGTAAACCCCTCACGAAACGTGTTTCTGCTGGGGTCTACACCGTAAGCTACCTTTGCATGCTAGTTCGCTTTGCTCCCATGAGACATTTAATTAGAATTAGAACTTTGCTTCGGAAAAAATGTTTCTCTATAGAATTCACTGTGTAAAAATTCCATAACATAAGAGAAACATTTAGATAAACATTTAGAAGAGATACACGCTGTATAGTCTTGATAGTCATGACTATAGTCTTAATAGTTATGACTATAGTCCATTTTGCCATATGACATGTTCTTGGAAAGATTTCGCGACGACAAGAAGTTAGAGAAAACAACCAGCGTACTAAAGACCTATACTGGTGAACTGATCGTTCCAGTTGGTTGCCTTACCATGCAAGTTGAATACTTACATCAATCATGTCTATTGCCATTCCATGTAGTCCAGACTATGGGTCCAGTGTTAATGGGTCGAGATTGGCTTCACAAGCTTCGTCTCGACTGGAAAACCATCAAGTTGTTGAAATCCTCAGATCCCAGCCATAGAAACCCTGGCACGACTACACAAGAGAAGCTGAAAATCATATTGGATACGTATGCAGAGGTTTTTGAAGACAAGCTGGGAACTTTCAAATCTGCCAAAGCAAGGATAACCCTCAAAGAAGGTAGTCAACCACAGTTTCGCAAAGCTCGTAAGGAATAACTGAAGAGACTTCAGAGCGAAGGTATTTTGTCGAAAGTAGAGTGGAGTGATTGGGCGACACCGATTGTACCAGTGCCGAAACAAGATGGTTCAGTCCGTATTTGTGGGGACTTCAAAGGTACTATTAACCCAACATTACAAGCAGAACAGTATCCTCTGCCACGAATCGAAGGCATTTTTGCCCATTTAGCTGGTGGGAAAAAGTTTTCCAAGATTGACCTCCGCCAAGCTTACCATCAGATTGAGTTGGAGGAAGAATCCAAGAAGTACCTTACAATTAATACGTCCATGGGCTTGTTTCAATACAATCAATTGGTGTTTGGTATTACCTCGGCTCCCGCCATTTGGCAGCGTACCATGGATCAAATTCTGGAAGGAACTTCTGGTATTAGTTGTATCCTAGATGATATGATTGTGACGGGTAAAAGCGACGCAGAGCATATGGCTAACCTGGAGGAGGTCCTTCGACGGCTGTACCACCATAGGTTAAGGGCCAATAAATCGAAGTGTGAGTTCTTCAAAGAAAAGATCACGTTCTGTGGCCACGACATTAATAGCGAAGACCTGCACAAGACCACCAACAAGACAGCTGCAATGGTGAATGTCCCTCGCCCCCAGAGTATTGCAGAGGTACGCTCCTTCCTGGGATTGGTGAATTATTACCACAAATTCCTGCCAAACCTTGCTACCATCCTGCATCCATTGAACCAAATGCTGGAAAGTAACTACCAATGGAACTGGACAGATCAATGCGAAGAAGCTTTTTGCAAAGTGAAAGCAATGATTGTTTGAGATCTGGTGCTTACACATTATGACCCTAACCTTCCCTTACAACTGGCTTGTGATCTTCACCTGTAGGAATTGGAGCGGTACTGTCCCATGTCATGGCAGACGGCACAGAGCGACCGATAGCGTTTGCATCGAGATCCCTGTCGAAGGTGGAGCGCAACTACGCACAGATAGATAAAGAAGCGCTGGCTACAGTGTGGGGAGTCAAGAAATTCCACAATTACCTTTTCGGTAGGAACTTTACCTTACTGACTGATCATGAGCCTCTCACTTCAATCTTTCATCCCAGCAAAAGCCTTCCTGCTGTCACTGCTGCTAGATTACAACGCTACGCTTTGTTCTTGGCGGGTTTTGACTATACAATCAGATACAAGAACACTAAGTTACACGGAAAGGCGGATGGTTTGTCTCGATTACCCTTGCATAGTGAGACACCAGAAGAAGAGCCAGATCCAGTGGGCCTCTTCTATGCCACACAGTTTGAGCCCTTGCCAGTCACAGCAGAACAGGTCAAACGAGAAACACAGAGAGATCCTCTATTGGTGAAGGTCCATGAGTTAGTTATGAAAGGATGGTCCACTCCACAAGATGAAGCGATTAAACCGTTTTACCAGCGGAAAGACGAACTGACAGTTCACTGTGGTGTCCTAATGCTTGGACACAGAGCAATCATTCCTGCAAAGTTGCGTAATCAAGTGTTAACCGAGCTCCACGAAGGTCACCTCGGTATTGTTAAAATGAAGTCTCTGGCGCGAAGTTACATCTGGTGGCCCAAAATTGATAAGGACATTGAGCACCTAGCCAAGAGCTGCCCTGGTTGTCAAGACATCCAATTTCTGCAGTCGAAGACAAAGTCGATTTCACGCTAAATATAGCCGGCTTAAAAGTTTTATCGCAAGTCGGCTCGAATCCCAGTTTCCTCACGACATTTCACTTTACTTTAAGCGGTATACCAATAGCGTTTAATGCTGTTTCGTGCCTGTTCGTTATCGTATTGTCTAGTTCACATAACCGTTTTTTGAAGCTTCTCCGTTTGTTTACCAACGCCAGACAGGCTTTACAAATGCTATTTGAAGGTAAAATGGAGAAGGAAAGGTCGTCTAACTCCTTACGTATGTTCCCCTTGCTGTCCAAGAAATTACTATCGCTTTTATTCGACGGGACTTTGAAGCAAAGAACACATTTGTATTGCACAAAGCCCACCATGGTCCATGGAACATTTTAATATAAAGCGCGCACACGTCATAAATTTGAATAAATTGAAGTTAATTTACCCAAAACGTAAAACGGATATGACGTAGCCGGGCAAGCTTTTCTTCGTTTATTCGTAAACCCCTCACGAAACGTGTTTCTGCTGGGGTCTACACCGTAAGCTACCTTTGCATGCTAGTTCGCTTCGCTCCCATGAGACATTTAATTAGAATTAGAACTTTGCTTCGGAAAAAATGTTTCTCTATAGAATTCACTGTGTAAAAATTCCATAACATAAGAGAAACATTTAGATAAACATTTAGAAGAGATACACGCTGTATAGTCTTGATAGTCATGACTATAGTCTTAATAGTTATGACTATAGTCCATTTTGCCATATGACATGTTCTTGGAAAGATTTCGCGACGACAAGAAGTTAGAGAAAACAACAAGCGTACTAAAGACCTATACTGGTGAACTGATCGTTCCAGTTGGTTGCCTTACCATGCAAGTTGAATACTTACATCAATCATGTCTATTGCCATTCCATGTAGTCCAGACTATGGGTCCAGTGTTAATGGGTCGAGATTGGCTTCACAAGCTTCGTCTCGACTGGAAAACCATCAAGTTGTTGAAATCCTCAGATCCCAGCCATAGAAACCCTGGCACGACTACACAAGAGAAGCTGAAAATCATATTGGATACGTATGCAGAGGTTTTTGAAGACAAGCTGGGAACTTTCAAATCTGCCAAAGCAAGGATAACCCTCAAAGAAGGTAGTCAACCACAGTTTCGCAAAGCTCGTAAGGAATAACTGAAGGGACTTCAGAGCGAAGGTATTTTGTCGAAAGTAGAGTGGAGTGATTGGGCTGCAAACACAATACAAAAATACACAAAAAACATTATAAAACCATTAAAGGTAAACAAGTATTTTAGTTTTTGTTCGCGTAAAATGTTTTACAAAATTCAGTTTTAATTTTAAAATTTCATTGAGTGTATGTTATTTTGTCTATTTTCTTACCCTTAAAAATTGCCATTCCATATTTTTGTTGCTTTTTCGTGTTTTTTTTTAGTACAGAATTGTTCAACAAGTCGTCCAAAAAAATCATCAGACACTTCGGCAAAAGTGCAAAACGCGAATTTTCCGCCATTTTGAATTTTCTATTAGTAGGCTATCACTAATAGCCTACTAGTAGCGTAGCCAATCAGAAGCCACGATATGTGATAGCCTACTAGTAGGTTTATACTAAAGTCTTAATAGTCATGACTATAGTCTTAATAGTCATACCTATAGCCTTAATAGTCATGACTATAGTCTTAATAGTCATAACTATAGCCTTAATAGTCATAAGTATAGTCTTATTGTAGTCATTACTATAGTCTTAATAGTCATGACTATAGTCTTAACAGTGATGACTATTGTTAGATATATAGATGGACAGCGGTCATACGCACGGACATGCGCATTAGATATGTAGATCGGCCATGCTTGTGTATTATTCATATTTTGTTAAAAGTATAATCTAAATACACGACAGTGGCGACGAATTTGGGATTGTTATAAGTCCAGAAATGACGACGATTGGAAAAATAGATGTTTTTGATGAAACCCAAGAAAGCTGGGAGACGTATGTCGAACGTGTACAACATTTTTTCGCAGCAAACGATGTGCCAACTCTGCTGAGTTTGATTGGAAGCAAAACGTATTCATTATTAAAGGATTTACTTTTGCCAGAAAAGCCTGCAAACAAGAACTTTGATGAAATAGTAAGTACATTACAGAAGCATTTAAATCCTAAACCACTAGAAATAGCCGAACGGTTTCGTTTTTATAAGAGAAATCAGCAAGAAGGGGAGAGCATTTTAAGTTATATAGCTGAGTTAAAGAAATTAACCACACATTGCAATTTTGGAAGTAACTTGGAAGAAACCTTGCGCGACAGATTGGTGTGTGGATTAAGTAATCAGCAAATTCAGAAACGTCTCCTTGCAGAGTCGAAATTAAAATTCTCCAAAGCTGTTGACATAGCTGTTGCTATGGAAACAGCCACTCGAGATGCTACGGAGATCCACAGCGAGTGTAGAGAAGAAAAACCCCTTGGTCTTGACAAACTGACACTGAACAGACCCACGAATAGATCAGATAGTGGCCCACCTTCTCCTGTAGTGTGTTATCGATGTGGAGCTAATACCCATGTTGCAACTGAGTGTAAATTTAGGAAAGAAGTCTGTCACAAGTGTGGAAAGAGAGGTCATATTCAAAGAGCTTGCCGGGCACAACAAACCCAAGGGCCCGGTCGACCCTCGCCCAGATCAAGATACCAGAAATCGACCCATGCCATAGAGAGCGAACCAGATGAGTATAGGCATTTGTTGAATAACCTAGAAGTTCATAATGTAAACAAATCAAGCAGTGATGTCATATGGGTTGACGTGAAAGTTGAAAATCAATCACTATCCATGGAACTAGTCACAGGATCGGCCGTGTCCATTTTGCCATATGACATGTTGTTGGAAAGATTTCGCGACAAGAAGTTAGAGAAAACAACCACTGTACTAAAGACCTATACTGGTGAACTGATCGTTCCAGTTGGTTGCCTTACCATGCACGTTGAATACTTAGATCAATCATGTCTATTGCCATTCCATGTAGTCCAGACTAAGGGTCCAGTGTTAATGGGTCGAGATTGGCTTCACAAGCTTCGCCTCGACTGGAAAACCATCAAGTTGTTGAAATCCTCAGATCTCAGCCATAGAAACCCTGGCATGACTACACAAGAGAAGCTGAAAAACCTATTGGATACGTATGCAGATGTTTTTGAAGACAAGCTGGGGACTTTCAAATCTGCCAAAGCAAGGATAACCCTCAAAGAAGGTAGTCAACCGCAGTTTCGCAAAGCTTGTCAGGTCCCATATTCCTTACGATCGAAAGTGGAGGAAGAACTGAAGAGACTTCAGAGCGAAGGTATTTTGTCGAAAGTAGAGTGGAGTGATTGGGCGACACCGATTGTACCAGTGCCGAAACAAGATGGTTCAGTCCGTATTTCTGGGGACTTCAAAGGTACTATTAACCCATTCTTGCCAATTTAGCTGGTGGGAAAAAGTTTTCCAAGATTGACCTCCGCCAAGCTTACCATCAGATTGAGTTGGAGGAAGAATCCAAGAAGTACCTTACAATTAATACGTCCATGGGCTTGTTTCAATACAATCGATTGGTGTTTGGTATTACCTCGGCTCCCGCCATTTGGCAGCGTACCATGGATCAAATTCTGGAAGGAACTTCTGGTGTTAGTTGTATCCTAGATGATATGATTGTGACGGGTAAAAGCGACGCAGAGCATATGGCCAATATGGGCCAATAAATCGAAGTGTGAGTTCTTCAAAGAAAAGATCACGTTCTGTGGCCACGACATTAATAGCGAAGGCCTGCACAAGACCACCGACAAGACAGCTGCAATGGTGAATGCCCCTCGCCCCCAGAGTGTTGCAGAGGTACGCTCCTTCCTGGGATTGGTGAATTATTACCACAAATTCCTGCTACCATCCTGCATCCTTTGAACCAAATGCTGGAAAGTAACTACCAATGGAACTGGACAGATCAATGGACAGATGCGAAGAAGCTTTTTGCAAAGTGAAAGCAATGATTGTTTCAGATCTGGTGCTTACACATTATGACCCTAACCTTCCCTTACAACTGGCTTGTGATGCTTCACCTGTAGGGATTGGAGCGGTACTGTCCCATGTTATGACAGACGGCACAGAGCGCCCGATAGCGTTTGCATCGAGATCCCTATCGAAGGCGGAGCGCAACTACGCACAGATAGATAAAGAAGCGCTGGCTACAGTGTGGGGAGTCAAGAAATTCCACAATTACCTTTTCGGTATGAACTTTACCTTACTGACTGATCATGAGCCTCTCACTTCAATCTTTCATCCCAGCAAAAGCCTTCCTGCTATCACTGCTGCTAGATTACAACGCTACGCTTTGTTCTTGGCGGGTTTTGACTATACAATCAGATAGAAGAACACTAAGTTACACGGAAATGCGGATGGTTTGTCTCGATTACCCTTGCATAATGAGACACCAGAAGAAGAGCCAGATCCAGTGGGCCTCTTCTATGCCACACAATTTGAGCCCTTGCCAGTCCACCCTGCAACCAACGGTCAAGCAGAACGTTTTGTTCAGAGTTTCAAACATGCTATGAAATGCGAGAAACAAAGTACATCCCAGCTGAAAACCAATATGGCAAAGTTCCTTTTGGCTTACCGGAATACACCGCATTCGACGACTGGAGAATCACCGTCCGTGTTGTTTTTGGGCAGACCGCTACGGACTCCCCTCGATTTGGTGAAACCTGATTTACAAATGAAAGTGATGAACAGGCAAATCGATCAAGCAGGGAGGAAAGGACATTCCCCCACACGTCAATTATCCATTGGTCAGACTGTCATGGCACGTAACTACAGTGGGAAAGACAAGTGGCTACCAGGCATAGTTCGTGCTCAAACGGGATCCCTTTCATACGAGATAAAAGTTGGTCCAAATCGAATTTGGCGACGTCACATCGACCAGCTTCGAGCCTCTAGTGTGAAAGTAAATGACCAGAGTAATGATACGGCTGAACCTCATCCAGAGCTCGGAGAGACTGACCAGAATATTGCACCAGCAGAAGAATTGTCGCAGAGCCGGATATCGAATTAGCCACAAATCCACCAGTAGTCCAACAAGAAGAAGCCGGTAGGGCTACAACAGGATCTGGACAACGTTACCCAACTAGATCACACCAACCACCCGAGAGGTGGGGTCTTAACTGTTTGATCCGAAAACTGTTTAAGAAAACTACATAGAGAACTGCTTTATTACTTACTGTTATGGTTAGCATAATTGTTCGAACACGATAGTTAACTCATGAACAATATTTTATGATACATTCCTTAAGAGGGGAGATGGTGTTAGATATATAGATGGGCAGCGGTCATACGCACGGACATGCGCATTAGATATGTAGGTCGGCCATGCTTATGTATTATTCATATTTTGTTAAAAGTATAATCTAAATACACGACAACTATAGTCTTAATAGTCTTGACTATAGCCTTAATAGTCATGACTATAGTCTTAATAGCCATGACTATAGTCTTAATAGTCATGACTATAGTCTTAATAGTCATGACTATAGTCTTAATAGTCATGACTATAGTCTTAATAATCATGACTATAGTCTTTTATAAAATAGCCTTTTAAAAACACGGGCGCTGATTGGTCAAAAGCTCAAAAAACCCGTGTTTCTATAACTCGATAGAAACACGGGGAATTTTCACGCGGGTTGCGTGGATTGCGCGGGAGTTTGAAAGACAAAATACAAACAATATTTAATCTTGAAAAAAGTTGAAAAACGTCCCGAAACGCCGAAGAACCGTTACAAAAAAAAGGCAACACTTTGCTAACTTAGAAAGCGAAGACCTAAAGCACAAAGTATAATTATAGCACACGTTGTATCTGTTTGACTGTTTACCAAGGTAAGACATTTTAATTTTACTTTGTGTTTTTAAAAAAATATTTTCCTCGCGACGTTTTTAATCATGTTTACTATAGTTTTTAATCACGTTTAAACGTTCACTAACTATTTAAAACAGTGCTTTCCTTGCATGCAAGCATGTACGTTGTTGAAGTAAGCCTGTTAAGTGCTGTCTGTTGTTTTGACAGCGATATACTTGTTTACTTCGCTATGCTTTTATAATTATTATTTACACGAACGTATATTAAGGTGGAATTAATTGTTGAATGAAAGCAATTAAAATCAATAAATATATCTTTTCTATTGTTTTTAAAAGGCTGTTTAAAAACACAATTTCCCACGCAATTTCTCGTTTCTCCCAAACTTTCACGCGTGTTTCTATAACTCTATAGAAACACGGAAAATGTTTTCTATTTCTTAAATAGTAGTCATTACTACAGTCTTAATAGTCATGACTATAGTATTAATAGTCATGACTATAGTCTTAACAGTGATGACTATAGTCTTAATAGTCATGACTATAGCCTTAATAATCATGACTATAGTCTTAATAGTCATGACTATAGCCTTAATAGTCATGACTATAGTCTTAATAGTCATGACTATAGTATAACGACTTTGGCAGCACATATTTTTTATGTCAGCAAGACAAAATTTCGATATATCAGTATACTAACCTTAACCATAAGGAAAAATATGTACCCCTTGTATTCCGCTTGGTAAAATAAAAAATTGTATATATCCACATGGGGTGGGCGGGTTAATCACTTTTTAATGACTGTGTAATATGCAAATATCGACCATTACGGTGTTGACAACCATATTAACTTCTGTTTCAAATATGTCACGATTTTTATTCCTGCTTGGAAATTTATTACTCCTTTACCAGCCACCAAATTCATTAAAAGAATTAAAACGAATTTTCATTGCGTGTTGAAAATACATTTACGTATACTTAAATGAAACGCTCGCGAAATTTATACCTACGCTTAGCAATTGTCATTAGATGGCATGGGGACGCGAAAAAATTGTTGAGCTCAGCAAAAATATTGACTGTTTCGCCCAAACACGCCTTGAGTTACGTCATGCATATATAATAAATCCTCCACTACCCCTCCACCGCCCTACCTCCACCTCCCTCTGCCACCACAATCCGCCTGAATATTGATTACCTACGCCTCACTCCGCCACACTCCGCCACCAAAATCCGGCCCGAACGGTGCCTATATTACTACTGACTCATCATGACTCTTCAACTTTTTCCTCATGCTGGCGGTAGTACTTTCTTCTGCGTCGTCTTCTTTTCTTTCGGCTGATCGAGCTCGTCTCCTTGCTTACCAGTTCAATGTACTTGCTGAGATGTAGCGACTGCAGATGACTTTTCAGGTTTGTTCTGAAATTCTTTTTCTGCTTTCCACATCGTAAGAACAAAGGAACGGGCACCGTTACCTTTACAAACCAGACATTCAAGCTTCGATTAATCTTTCTTATCAATTTTGAAGTATTCCCAAACAATACTTTTAGAATGAGAAGCCATTAGAAGCAAAGAGAAACCGCTGACCATTTATATAGTGAAAGTAGCCGACATCGGCTCATCTCTAGAGGGAGGGTGCAGATTTTTATACAAAAATCATGAATACTTTAATGTGTACTGGGAGACACTGATCATTTCTGGAGGGGGTTCCACCCTGGATCCCACCTGGTAATTTGGTAATTTATCAATGATAATTTCCTCCAGTGGCTAACACGTACATTCACTTTTTTCAGGTTATTCTCGTGAACTCTTTTTTACGTTTGCTGTGTTTACTTACGGCGTTTCAAGAGGAATACCAGGCGTTGCGCAGTCGAAAATGTTTATTGGAGACAGCACTTGGTAAGACATGCAAAACGTGAAACACAAAATTAATTTCCCCTAGCTAATTAAACTGGCGGGTTAAGCGTCGCCCGTTCTATAAATGAAAGAAAACGTGTCGTGCATTATTAGTCGTATAAAACTAATATGAAGCCTCTGTCTTAACCTCCTCAAAACTATGGTTGAGAAGATTTCTGGTGTTCTGCTAAGCCAATTTGCCGAGTATACCACTTTTCGTGGCTTGGAACGCAGGCGTTGTAGAGAAAATGTGTAGTTTACCTTTGCAAACCGAGCTAGGCGACGTCTACTGTAAAACTCCCGTGGGACCTTTAATCGTTCAATTCAGGCCGAAGCCGAAGGCCGCTTCTGAGGCAGAGGGAAAATATTTTTTAGTACGGACCAACCTAAACGATAAATAATGTGTTTATATTTTTATTTGATGGCTCATGGTTATAATGAAATTTCGATAAAATAAAAGTATATTTCAATCCGGAGAACTTTAATTACTCTGGACATTCTTGCTAGTTTATTTAATGCGTTTTTCTTGGTGCACGACTCTGAAAATCCGAAATTTGGATCGTTGAATTCCCATGCACGATCATATTAATATACTGAATCTGAATATAAACGAGCCAAAGACAATTTCAAGGTAAAAGGTTATAACTTAAACTGCACAACGTAGTTTTAATAAATAACTACTTTATATGAGAAGCATATTGGTGCCATATGCCCATATCAATATGAAATTTTAATCGAACAACAGTCCGTGAAAACTGCAGTGTACTCAGTGTGAAATATGATATTGTATTTGTAATGCCTATTAATGGCACAATAAGGATAAAAATACCACCGTTCGATTCAGCGTAAGGAATTGTACTTACGGATGCCAAATGTATTACTAAACAACAGTATTCTAGCAATTTATGGCCTTTGAAAATCAAGCGAAATTGTATTCACAAATCGCTCGCAGTACGGTATTGTTGACAAATCACTCTCAGTACGTTTGTCCTTGACCTTGTATTTGTATTGCCTAATATTAATAAATTGTACTTACGGATGTCAAATGTGTTACTAAACATCAGTATTTTAGCGATTTATGGCCTTTGAAAATCAAGCGAAATTGTATTGTTGACAAATTACTCGCCGTTTGTCCCGACCTTATATTTGTAATGCCTATTGGCGCAATAAGGATAAAAATACCACCGTTCGATTCAGCGTTTAAAGAAATTGTACTTATAGACCTTATACGAATGAGAAATTGTACCTACGGATGTCAAATGTATTACTGAACAACTGACAACGGTATTCTAGCGATTTATGGTCTTTGTCTTTGAAAGCCAAGCGAAATTGTATTATTTGTTAAAAAATTCATTAATAATTCACGAGGAAAATACAAAAGAAATGCCGAATGTTTAATCAATGTTTGTATTAAATCGGATAAAGATTTTTCCTGATTTACATAAACTTCAGCTTTGATTTTCTCGAATTAGACAATGTTATTTTTAAAATTACTTCGCCAATGAACTCATAAGATGGGTAATTTTTTAAATACAATAAAACATTCGCATCCGATCTGTATCTGACATATATCAGATACAGATCGACTGCTCATGTTTTGTTTAGTACTTGACAAATCACTCAAATTATAAAAAATGTAGTACGTTTGATCCTTTATAACTTTGGTATCGTTGGTTTTCTCTTTTTCGGCCGTATACCAGTAGCCTACGGTGTAGACCCCAGCAGAAACACGTTTCGTGAGGGGTCTACACCGTAGGCTATATACCGGTAGATTCGTCTCACTTCTTTCTTCATTTTGATATTTTGAGCACATATAAGCCCCAAAATATTTTAGTTTTGACGTTTTAAACTGGCGGCCGACAGAAGAATGTAGCGTACTATAAAATATAACTTTACTTGTGGGCCATAAACGCCGGAAGTTTTATTTGTAGGGTACCGCATTTTAGTGTTGAGCTTTCGCGCTCGTATTCGAATTTTCCGCTAAGCTCGGGGCCAGGCTTAGATCTTAATTGAAACAGCTGTGTACTGTATCTGGTATCATATACAGTAATGTGCGTATTTGTATAGCCCCAGCAAGTTAACGCTCCATAGAGCGTCTTGTTAATTATAATATGCCTGGATGACAAATCTTTAAACATATATATATATATATATATATATATATATATATATATATATATATATATATATATATATATATATATATATATATATATATATTTAAAAAAGGTTTAAACACAATCAAAAATCTAAACTGACACTAACTAGAAATAGTAAAAAACATAAACCGCCATTTTATATTTAAAAAAGGTTTAAACACAATCAAAAATCTAAACTGACACTAACTAGAAATAGTAAAAAACATAAACCGCCATTTTGAATACTGAATTATCCCAATTTATCCCCAATTGTCCCCATTACCGGTTTTATCTCAAATCCGGCAAATCCGGCCGGAATTCCGGCCGGAATTTTTGTCCAAATCCGGTAAATCCGGTTCCGGCCGGATTTGAAAATTCCAAATCCGGTGCACCCCTATATATATATATATATATATATATATATACCGGGTGTCCCAAAAAAAAGTACTCCTGTTTGATTCGCAATAACTTATAAACAAGTAAAGCTTTTAAAGAGAAATAACTTGCATTAAATAGAGGAAGGACTAACTTAGATTTTGATATATTACAGTTGTATTTTACTTAAAAATTCATGGAGATATTAATGTTCAAAATCGGGAGCATATTTTGGGATGTGTCTAAAATTGGCGAAAATCGGCATATCAAATATTAACTCCAGCGTTTGTTTGCTTAATGACATATCAGGCTAACTTGTATTTCAGCGAATTATCGTTAGAGTTTGTAAGGGATATGGCGTAGATTTAGACATCTTACATGTAAGTCTTAGCTCATTGTTTCCTGAAATATGAACGTTCGAAATTATGCAAGTATTTAATATTAGTATTTAATATTAGGTCTTCACAAACTTAAAAGTACATGAAAGACCATGGAAGGCAGGCGCTTAAATTTTTCTTAAATAGCCTAATTTTTTTATGTTTTTAATGGGTTCAAACAGACTGAGTTGATTATTTCTCGGTTAGAGCAGGATGAATATTATTCTTTATTGAAGGAAATAATATTGCTTTTTGCAAATACACATCACCGTATATCAACGCTACTATTTTGTTACGTTTTGTTCCAAAAATGTTGCATGTCTCTGGGGAGTTGCTTAATTGTTATGTCTTATGGAGTTATATGGTTTGATTGTGTTTCATATAATTCTCAGTTTACTCTGAACTTGCCAAGATTAAGAAAAGGCAAAAGAGTTTGGGTGTTCTTAACAAGATTTCAGAACGTTGCAGAAGTTAGAAGTGCTTCACAATTCCATTGTGACAGCATGCCCTAATTCAGAACTACGAACGATCCATGACGATCCTTCGAGATGCAGTGGTCTCATGAAATAAGGAAACGTATTCGTGCTAGGAACACACGCGAATTTCGGACGAATAAATCTTGCTTGTATTTTGTAGATATAATAATACTTTGTTTCATAATAAACAATTTGTCAAGTGTCATTTATTTACTGGTAATCGTGCATGTTTCAGTCGGGCAAATCTTGATTAATATTTGATACGCCGTTTTTTGCATATTTCAGACACATCCAGAAATATGCTCCCGATTTTAAAGATTAATATCTCCGTGAATTTTTAAGTTAAATACAACTGTAATATATCAAAATCTAAGTTAGTCCTTCCTCTATTTAATGCAAGTTATTTCTCTAAAAAAGCTTTACTTGTTTTGAAGTTATTACGAATCAAACAGGAGTACTTTTTTTTGGGACACACGGTATATATATATATTTAATAGATTTGAAGATTCGTAATCCAGGCATTTTATTAAATTATAATTTTTACAAAATTATACAGTGTTCTCCGGATTGTATATATGTATATATATATATATATATATATATATATATATATATATATATATATATATATATATATATATATATATATATAAACGAAAAAAAACGAAAAACAAAAAAACAAAAACGAGGATTACAAAAAAAACACAAAAAAAACAAAACAACCAAACAAAAATTACCAAAAATTACCAATTACCAATTACCAAAAATTACCAAACAAAAACGAGGATTACACTTCCTTACATACACACTACATCAGAAATGGCAGCTAGACTCCTCCAACCTTTCAACATTGACGTTGCACACAAACCAACATGCAAACTTAGGTCCAACTTCACTAAACACAAAGACAAGACACATATAACGGATAAACATAACGCCATTTATATCTTCCCGTGCAAAAACTGTCCGGATAAGTACATTGGACAAACTTCTAAAAAGATTCAGACAAGACTAACAGAACACCAGAACGCAATCAACAGACACGACCATAGCTCACTTCCAGCTAAACACAGAGACGACAACGGACACAAATTCGACTGGTCTCAAACGAGATGCCTAGGACAAGCAACTACTAAACATGCCCGTGAGTTTAAAGAAGCGTGGCATAGTTTAGACAAACAAACATTTAACCGTCACATTGATATCCCTACAATTTACTTACAACTGAAACGCTCTCACAAATCTCCTAATTCATCTTCATTAACCTTTAACCCACCCTCAACTTCCTTCCCTACACCGTCTCATGATAACAATAATCACCCGCATTCGATAGTAACTAATGGCAACCAACATACTGAAATCCATCAACCAATCAGACGTTCCCACAGACTTCAACAACGTCAACAACAGCGCAAAAATTCAAATGATCAATCTTTCTGATGAAGGCTCGAAGTACCGAGTCGAAAGCTCAAAACAAATTATTACAATCCGGAGAACACTGTATAATTTTGTAAAAATTATAATTTAATATATATATATATATATATATATATATATATATATATATATATATATATATATATATATATATATATATATATATATATATCATCTTTCGTAAATATCAACAGTGTTGCCGATTATTTAACGTCTTCTCTCATATATATAAACAGTATTGGAATATATAAATCACATCACATATATAAACAATGTTCCCATATATAAATCACCTCCCATGCCAAATATATAAAGCGTGGTTACACAGCGTACGCTTTAAC
>CACRXK020011856.1:5151-15803 GCA_902702795.2 Paramuricea clavata
GGGGGGGGGATGTCAAGGTTTCGATTTGATTCGCGCAATAGTTAAATTTCATTGGTTTGTGACTGTATATAAAATGGTCACTAGTATACATGTAAATTAGAGAAGCATCGATGGAATCCACGACATGTGTTGTGAAAATTTGCACAATTTAATGGACATCAACAGCTTTTGCTAGCCATTACATGCCTCAGTGAGCTGTTTTACCAGTCTAGAATACTACAGTCTGTAACTTGCTTATAGTGATAAATCCACCTGGCTATTAATTTGAGTATTACTAAAATGGATTTAATAATGAGCTGTTAAATGCAAAGTAAAAATTCAATGGAGAGGGGGGTGGGGGCACTGTCCAAAAACTTTGGTAGGTGGCTGCAACCTTCACCTCTCCAAAATTTTGCCTCTGAATGTACCTGGATAAATTGATTCACAAGTTACAGCAAACTTATTGAATCAATTCTTAACAGGCCATAATACAGGCATTGTGTAGAGCAACATCAGAACAAATGAATAAAGTTCTGGAACTTCAACGACATGCTGGGATGCAACCCAATGCAAACACAGACAATGAGGAGTTGGTAATTCTTCGTCAAGAATGTGGCACAGCAGGTATTACGTCTGATAGACTAAGTTGGTCTCCTCTGCAGGCGTCTTGTGGTTCTCCTGGATAGCTTGGATAATTCACGTTTTTGGCCCGCAACCGAATTCTGCCCGTCAATCTAAAGGCAATGCCTGCAGAGGGGGCTATTAATTATCAAAGTCTATTTCATTGTGATTGTGACTTTTCCGAATGTAAAATCATCTGGTGTTAGCTTGTCGAGTAAAATAACCACACTTGTATAATGCATTGGGGTGCAATGCTATGGGTTAAACATTTACTGTAGCATCAACTCGGGTTTTTAGCTAAGTGGGTGCTTTTTACTTAGCTTCTGCAAATCTATGCAAAAAGGAATAATCATTATACATGTATCAGGGTCAGTTGCCATAATACCCACCCTAACCTACATGGCAACATCTAAATTGTTTGAATCGAGGTCAGTTTGATGCATACCCACCCACCCTTGCAACATCTGAAGTGTTCACAGCTGTTCTGGTTTTGCATCTGAAATGTTTCTATTAATAAGTTTCAGGTACTGTAGGTTAATAATTTGATTTACTATTTTATTTAGAAAACATGAAGGTTGATGATGTCAGTACAGATTTAAAAAAATGTAAGCCCCAGCCTGGAACACGTTCTTAAATTACTGCAATGCATGGGTCAAAGCTCGCGATCTCTTTACAGACATGTTCCTCTCTGATATGGAAATCTCTCTAATATAAACACCCCTCTTATCTCTAATACCGACACTTCACTAATTACCGACATGCACATCTCTAATACAAAAACTTGCATAATCTGTATGGCATGTAGTAAAACACCGACTACCGGAACACCACCGGAACACCACCATTTTGTTTGGGTTTAGGGTTAGGGTTGAAGGTTGGGCCGGGTTAGGGTTAGGGTTAGGTGGTGTTCCGGTGTTCCGGTAGTCAGTGTTTTACTACATGCCAATCTGGACACCTCCTTAATAAGGCGAGTTGCCAAACATTTTTGTGACAGAATTCGGCATCTTACAGTATTTCCATTTTAAAAGAAATCTATAAATATATATAAAAACATGGAAACCTCTATATTACAAGCATAATTTTATATGAATTAATACAAATTAAGATTTGTGATTGTTTGCCTTTATTATTACAGTCATGCAACTCATTTATCATGATTTTTAATCTCCTTAATATAATATAATATATGTTTTTTATTTCCATAATACAGATGGCAAGCTGACCACAACATGTAGATCTGGAAGCAATGATTTTGATCCAGTGACAGAAGAAGAATTCATGAATGTCTCAGATTTAGTGCGTGGAAGATCAAAATTAGAAGATGTCAACCAGGTGCAGATTTTACTACATAGTAACATACTCCACCTAAAGTATACCACATAAAAATAATTGAGAATTTGACTCTGTAATATCTGAGGATTTGACTCTGTAGAATATTGCAGTACTGTTTAACCCTATCGTCACCAAAGTATTTACTGTATAATGCATGGCATGCTTTTCTTTTTATCAATGGCAGGTTTACAATGCTCTGTTTACATATTTTCAAAAGCATCGCAAAGTCAGGTAATTTATTTTGATGCGTGGGCATTTTAGACTAGCATTTGCTTGACATGCTCATTTTAGACTTGTTGTTTGACGCGGCTCATCAAAAATAAAATCTACTGTACTGTAGAGACATGCTTTATTTTGCTCAAATGACAGTGTAGTTTAAACTGATATTACTTGTGCCCAAACGAAGTTTGGCATCGCTTTACAGTACAGTATATTCGTTGCGCCAGTTTGTGTTAGTTTGTTCTGTGGTTTGTTAGTCTGTTCCTCTGCAAGTTTGTAGTGTAATATTATTGTATTAGTTTGATATTAGGAAGTTAGTCTCACTGTCAGTTTGTGTTTGTTCGGAATCATAAGCCTTGATATTTACTCAAAAGTAGTATGTTTTGTGCTTGTGGTGCACTTGTTTAAGCCGCCAATATTCATGCTGTTTTGCGCATGCTCCAGGCCACTGCACATGTCTGGGTTCTATTATATTGACTCGCGTGCATTTTTCTTTTAGTCGCTTAACCTTGAAAGACATGACAAAACTTGGCCTAAAAGTTTCGGGAGCAACTGGAAGTGCAAAATTGAAGGTAATGTGGCAATGTGCACATTAAACCTTGCGTTAGTTTTATTTTAGTGGCTTAAGTTAAGTGAGCTAAATACCTTTCTCTAACTACCTGTTCTGTATAGTTAACTCATTAAGCT
The DNA here is from genome assembly GCA_902702795.2 of Paramuricea clavata. Taxonomy (NCBI): domain Eukaryota; kingdom Metazoa; phylum Cnidaria; class Anthozoa; order Malacalcyonacea; family Plexauridae; genus Paramuricea; species Paramuricea clavata. The sequence continues at coordinate 7,990 of CACRXK020011856.1, forward strand.
GCAATACGCCTAAATGCAGCGTCTTTTTAGCAAGGCCAGATTTGGAAATAGTGGGGGATTTGGAAGGAAATTTAGGGGATGTGAAAGCACATTTGGGTTGCATGTACAGTATTCTGTCTGAATGAAAATCTAGGGTTGCATGTATCTCTGTCTAATATAATACAGTCGAACCTCTATTAAGCGGCCCTCCATTGAGCGGCCCTCCATTGAGCGGCCACCCTCTATTAAACGGCCACCTCCATTAAGCGGCCGCGGGCACCCAAAGAGCGGTCCCAAATGATGTTTTATGTCAATTTTTACCTCTATTACGCGGCCAGCCTGCAGGATTTACTCTGGGCAACACTTTGTCAAGAGAACCGCAAATAAAAGCATATCGAAATCCCGAAATTTTTGTAATACAAATACTATAAACTATCCCTCTATTAAACGGCCACCTCCATTAAGCGGCCGCGGGCACCCAAAGAGCGGTCCCAAATGATGTTTTATGTCAATTTTTACCTCTATTACGCGGCCAGCCTGCAGGATTTACTCTGGGCAACACTTTGTCAAGAGAACCGCAAATAAAAGTCAAGCTAATTTGCTTTATTTGTAAAAAAAAATGCTTAAAAATTATGTTTTAACACATGCCACTTTCCACCTCAAAAGCATTGTCTGTAGTAAAAGTGTCAGTGTTTGGCGCCCTGATATTTCTAAAGTCTACTCACTGTTCACTGTTGTAATCAGTCTGTGATTCATTATTAAAATAGACATTTGACTACGCCCAGGGTCTATTATTTGCGTACCTCTATTTAGCGGCCACCTCTATTAAAGCGGCCACAAAGCCGATCCCCGAGGGTGGCCGCTTAATAGAGGTTCGACTGTATACTGTAATTTGCAGGGTGCAATAATTCGCGTACTTATACGTCTTCTGTCTTTTCAGTAACGTATAGGCTACTATGTAGATACGCGTTACTCTTGTTATCTTGCGTAATTAACTTTTTGCTTTTGGCCTTTCCAAGCCCAAGTTATTCAAAATCATAATTTAGTCGGAATATGTGAAAGTCTAGCATGACTTGGCATTAAGAGGCAATTTTTTTCAATGTCACGTATTTGCGATGAAAAGTGTTCAAAACCTAAAATCTTTTTGGCGTTCCTCTCAAAATTGCTTTGTTTTAGCTTTACTCTCTAGTTTATAGAGTTAGCAACCTTTTCAAATGCATCTGCCAGTTGAGAAACCGCATAAAATAGGCTAATAGTTAAAAATTGTTAATTAAAATACAATTATCAATGATGCTTTAAAATTGACGCCATATATTTACAGCCATATAAGCAAAACTTACTGAACTTCAGACATACTGTAATTTTCTCTTTGGCGTATCATCTAAAATCTCTTCATTTTAGCATTATTTTACAGATAAAGCACTAAACATACTTTTAAGTTTGTTTGCCGATTGAGAAACGTATCGAAAAATAAAAATTTTGAATTTAGTCATAACCTCAAGTGATATATTATACGCATTAGTTTTGAGCGCGTGTTTTTTTTTGTTTTTTTTTAATTTTTTTTATTTAAACATATGCAGTTAATGTTTTGAGTAAGAGCAAGTCTAGTCAGTCAGAGCGGTTATCTCTCAAATACATCATTGTGATTGGTTACCTTTTGCACCAACCGTACTGTTGTTACAATTAATTCATTAATTTTCTTTAACTATTATTTTGTACAACCGGCCCGTACAAAAAGACCATACATGAAGTTGCTAAAATACTAATAAGAAATGTTTTTAGGTTTTAAGAACATTAAACATTATTGAAATCAGCAAAGATGGAAGTGTTAAGATGGTCTAGATACGGTATTAACAGTAAGTGCAAACTTAAGGGGATCAGAATATGTGAGTTTTGAACTTACATCTTTGGAATTCGGGCAATCAAGTTAAGTCGCCGGTTGACTATTAGACATATTAAAAATTGAAGGTAATGCAATGCACATTTTGATATATTAAATATTAGAATCCTGCAGTCATGTATTAAAAATCCTGATATGTGGATATAATACTGATATATTAAATACTATGTATTAAATACACAAAATCCTGATATTTTAAATATAGCCGAAATATAGCCAGTATAGGTGGATTGCAAACAATTTGTTGAAAATTAAAAGATAACAAAACGACAGTCATGTTGGTGACTAATTCAACGAAAAATAATGAGATTCTTTTGTTGAAATATTACCAGAACCGCGGATCCTTGCACTCACAGCAAAGTTTATAAACTTTATTTAGTATCCAATTAAAATGCTCTGTCAATTTCACCCAACGACAACAACAACAACAACAACAACAACAACAACAATCTAATAGGTAAAACCGCTAATAATAGTATAATCTATATAATTAGCACTAACCAATCAAAAGATAGATTAAAATATTTTTGTCTCGTAGACCAATCAGGTTCATGAAAAGATGGGTTGTGGCTTTTTACATGCGGCCAGACAGGGATTTGTGTCAGACCGACTTTTCCCTTCCATCCACCCGCATTTAAGGAAGGGAAAACAGGGCCTGATGCTAAGGCTAATATGGTTGACAGACATCTTTTCCTGACAGACATGTTCATCCAGACACAGATTTAGCACAGTTGGTCTGCAGCGAATGTTTATCCCCAGGTTGCGCCCCCCAGTTCCTGGTATAAATTGCTCGATGACTAGGCCGGGTGAGGCGGTTAATCGATAAACAGTAAAAAATCGATGCCTCTTGAAACCCGATTTAACCGATGTTGCTATCGGTCAAAAACCAGAGAACCGAAATACCGAGGAAAAAACCGGACAAAAATCGGTATTTCAATGAAATTGGCATATTTCTTCTTTTGTAATCAGGTTGTTTATAATTAATTAATACAATTAGTTTCGAAACTAAAGTCTTGCGCGAGTAGCGTTCGTGCACGTTTTTAGCTGTGCTGTAGTTTCGAACGTGTTTTAAAAAACCCCGGTTCACTCGGTTTTTCGGGTTTTTTCGGACAGTTTCAGTTTTTTGGTGAAAACCGCCTCACCCCTATCAATGATTCATTTTGCATTTTATAAACTGAGTTTCAACCAAGTTTTTGGAGAGGGGTTCTGGGCTTCTGGTACCCTGGATTCCAGAGCCTTGACAGTAAATAATAAATTGAAATGTCGCGAAGGCTCTGGTTCAACGGGGCGATTCTCTGATTAAGCCGCGCCAATCACAATTAGTACAGATTCTGTACTAAAACCACTAAATAAATTCTGTTTTGTGATTGGCGCGGCTTAATCAGAGAATCGCCCCGTTGAACCAGAGCCTTCGCGACATTTCAATTTATTATTTACTGTCAAGGCTCTGGAATCCAGGGTAGGCTTCTGGCGATGAGAAAGGAGACTTGTAAATATATAACATACATGAAAGCAGTTAAAATTACTACTAAATTTTCTTTGACTTTGTGTTCAAAAGTACTGAAAAAATTGTGAAATTAATGACAGCTGTTAATTTTAACGATCATGCAATGCTAAACTATGATCTAGACTAGTACATCTGATGCTCTGATCTAGTACATCTGACTCAGTCATATTACCCAAAATGTAATCTGTTCAAAAGCACTTAATTTTTTAACAATTGTAAAATTAATGATAGCTGTTCATCTTACTGTAATTAAAACGATTATATAATGTTTTTAAGCTGTTCTGGTGCATCTGGGCACATACAGTATCACACAAAATGCTACCAGCAGTTTAATAACAGTTTCGTCTTACACAATCTCTGCAATAAATCCCCTCCTCGCTTCCATCATTGAAGGAAGATCATTCCATTTAGACGTTTTAAAATCAAATGCTTCCACTGAGCTTACAGTTCCTTTCGGGCCTTGTCCTCCCATAACTACCAACGAGTTTCCATCGACAACTGCACAACATTCCCAACGGTTGTGCTTCATTGGTGGTAGCTCAGTGTTCTCTTCTGTCTCGATATTATAACTCACGACTGTGTTTCTATTATCATATTGATGAGTACCACCAGCAGCTAGAATGACATTTTCTCCATACTTGGCAGTTGCCATGTTGCACACTGCATAAGGTAACGGTGCAAGTTCCTTGAACTCGTTCTTGGTTATGTCATACATGGTGACACTCGAACTGGTTGCACCTCCAAACATCAAAATTTTGTCATTGACCAAAACAACACCACAGCCTGTAATGGCTCTTGAAAGCTTAGCCAAAACCTTTGTAGTGAAAGGGAAATGTAGTTGGATTTCGTAAATCATATCCGAACCAGAATAATCCTCATCATAACCGCCTAGAACAATAAGTCGATCATTATACAGTACAGTGCGATGTCCTCTCAACGGCCTGGGCAAATTGACTGAAAGGTTAGACCAAGAAGGTGGGACAAATGGACTAGCATTACGACTAAACTGTTCCATGCTGCTCACGACATGGCTATCGCCTGAGATACCCCCTGTGACAAGGACTGTATCGCCATTGTAAACAACAGAACTCGCATTGGCACGGTGTTTTTTCATTGATTTCATCTGTATCCACGAATTTGTGGTTTTATCAAAGACTTCGACAGAATTTAGTGACCTGTTGTTTTGATTATACCCACCAGCAACAACATATGCATATCCATTGGGATGTTTGGCATCTTTAACATCGCTGCTTCGATCTTCTGCACTAGCTTGATCACTACGAGAATTTTCCATTCCTTCAAACCTATTTTCCAGTGCTGTCAAACCGGTTTTCATTTCGTCGACGCTCGTATTTAATTTCTCAACAAGACCACCCAAACTTGTGCTGATTTTTTTAACCACAGGGCCCATCTCTTCACAATTTTGACATTTCACTTTACGAAATCGACATTCCTCGCCCTGGTGTCGAAACTGATCCTCTCTGTTGATCTCGCTTGAACATTCTTCATTCGCGCAAACAACTGGAGCCTTACCACACACAGCGACATGACTTGCCAAGTTTCCAAGCTGAACGATCTCCTCACACCCACGCTCGTGATGATCACATCGAATTCTTTGTTCCGATAATAAATTCCTTAGAATACGCGGTACGTCTGCTAGTGATTCCACGGTTAGATCTTGATTACAGGAAGGGCAAGTGTGGTAATAGTGAAGATGCTTGGTGATACAACCTCGACAAAAACAATGCTCGTTTTTGCACATAACTGGATCCTTGAACACGCACGAACAAATGGCACAGTGTAGGTTCTCGCTTACAACTGTTTCGAATCGTTCATCTGGGTAGCCGAATTCGTGGAAATGCTTATTTTCTTCGGTCATTTTAGCTAGTCTGTGACTTTGTGGTGTTGTCTATCAGGATACAACGGCTTGACTACACAGAAAATGAATATAAACATACATTCATTAAGTCATTATTGTGCAAATAGAGAAAATATGGTAATGAAAACATCAAGATCGTTTGGCTCGCTCCTATATAGTCCTAAATAAATTTGAAATTGTAGCACTGCATAAAATATTTAAAAATAACTAAGAAACCTACCTATGCACACTTTATTATCAACAAACTCGTCGACTGGAAAATATTGAGCAATCGTTCTCAAAATTTCCAACCGGAAGGCGGAAGATCCTGAAAAATTTGATCCTTTTTACATCCCTTGAAAGCTGTAATATCTTCTAGCTTTAATACTGTTGTAAAATCACAATATTTTGGTGATATTAACTTGGACAAGCAAATTCTTTTTTCTTTCTCGCGTCTTGACTACCGCGATTCGTATTTACACATACTGCATACCAGATCAGCGCTGCATACGCAGACTGTAGTAATCCTATACTATGTTAATTAATACACCTTTCATATTATTGATTCAAGTTTTTTGGAATATTGACCAATGGCCAACCGAGCTAATATCACATGATACTTGAGAATGAAAACGTGCTACACATCTGTCATACAAGCTTGCAGGGTAAGACAAACAATGACAAGAATAATTTATTGACCTAGGATTAAATTATTTACATCGTATTATGCGACACAGGTTATTTTTGGCCATAGCAACAGGTCATGCTATGCAAATTTTTAATGATTTGCATAATTCAAACCTTTAATTAACCTATCTTGTCTTTAAACCTATTTAGATGCGGGTTTGTTAGCATAGCATATGACCAGTTGCCATGGCAACTGAAGATCCCTATAATCCCTATAGTATACAGATCTACTACTTAGTTATGCTAATTTTACATCAAATCTCGAGTCGGTGCCAGTGTAGGTAAAGGATAACAATCGCCTGAGTACATAGCACACACAAAACATATCATGATCGTAAGAACACATTGGTATCGAAGGTACCAGACTTAGTTCTGAAATACCACATACTCGAACCGACTTGACCTCGTAGCTTAATTGGCAGAGCATTGGACTAGTATCCCAAAGGTCGCGGCTTCGATTCCCACCGTGGTCAGGCTAACTTTTCAGCCTGCCCGGTGTGGATTTACGCTCAGAGTAACATCACAAACATTATATTCACCTGAGTACATAACATCAAAACACACACGAAAAAAATATAAAGCAGATACAGGCAGATATAATGTAAAGGACAATAATCCAGGTGATCTTGATACGCGGAAAAGTACTGGCACTAGTTGTCAAATAGAAATTCATTTTATGATTAAAACAACTGAATATCTCCTGTAATATACTTTATTTCGATTCCATATTTTTGTCAGAGCTATAGTTCTCATAACCAAACATAATTACAAAAGCTCAACTAGTTTCATAAAGAATAATGAAAGATATAATTGACTGAATACATCAAAATGGATTTCTATTCGGACAACCCTTTCTGAGCGCTGATTGGCTAAAATACGAACACGAGATCACCTGGATATTAGCAGAACAAGGGGCGACGAAGGCTGTGCGAAGCGAAGGTTATGCTAATTACGTCCCGGCAAAGTAATGGCTTCGCTCGAAACATTGAAGGTCTGTTTATATTTTCAGAAAGTTGTATCAAGGGCGGATTTTCATTTTTTTAAAGGAGGTGTGGAAAGGTTTATAGTGAGGTACACAAGCGGCACCCCTGAACGAGCTTCGGCAGGGGTTAGGCGTTATTATATAATACCTTATTGAATTCTGATCGTTTAATTGGCTGTTTATGGTCACGTGATATTGAATGGAAAATTCCATTTCCCAAGAGTGCAATGGAATACGTTCCATTGCCCTCTTGCGAGTGCAATTGTACTATACGTTTTATTCCATTGCACTCTTTGTGTTTTCGATAAATCGCATTCGTCAAAATGCTTCTCGTATGGTGATCGCAGTTTATTTTAACTCGATATTCGAAACTCAGTAAATGGGTTTTAATGCAAATACATGACTCGTCAAAATGGCGTGAGCTTACAGTAAACTTTTTAATATTAGTCTATTTTGGTATTATATAAAACAAATAATGAATGTTTTTATTCGTGCAATAGTAAGAATATTTTCATTCGGTGAAAGATGGAATGTTCCATTCAACTCGGCTGTCGCCTCGTTGAATGGAACGTTCCATCTTTCACCTCATGAAAATATTCTTACCATTGCACTCATAAACATTCATTATTTGTATATTATAAGGGCTTCGGTGACACAATCATCAGTGCAAGCGCCATTCACCTCTGAGATCGTGGTTCCTCGATTCTCGCTACGGACTCATGCATGACACTTTTTTTTTTTACAAACTTAGTCATAAATGACAGGTTAACCCTACAGAGCTTAATGCTCCATTTACAGGGTCCCTAATAATATGTATATATATATATATATATATATATATATATATATATATATATATATATATATATATATATATATATATATATATATATATATATAT
>CACRXK020011857.1:4300-15802 GCA_902702795.2 Paramuricea clavata
AAATATTGGATATATGCATCTTAGTTTGCTTCCAGTAAAATGTAAACAAGACCTTAAGAATTCTATACGAGATAAGAAATATTCCGTTTAAAATCATGACTGGCAAATTAGCATGTGCGAATTGATGCTTCCTAATAATAGTGTGTACCAGTGGCGTAACTACTATGGGCTCAGACCGGGAGAACCCGGGGGCCCTAACCTAAACGGGGGCCCCCAGGCTTAGGCGATAGAGCAAAAACATTAGTCAGGGCCTCTGATATGTTATAATGTCGTTTTATGACCATCAGAATTCTGTAAAATCTCTCCCCAAAGTCCAGGAAATCGCATTTCAGAGAGTCTAGATTCAAAAATTTTCCGGATGAGCATGCCCTGGACCCCCCAGAAAACTCGTGCATATACGGCGCTCGACTCGTGCCTTTGGCACTTCTACTAGGGGGGCCTTCGAAAATTTTGAACCGGGGGCCTCCTGATATAACGTTACGCCACTGGTGTGTACTCCAGTCTCCAGTAAAGCTTGCTTCACGCCCCTTACAAAAAAAGTCTATAGGCTTGGCCTATAGGCCAACCTATAGGTTCCTATAGGAAACCTATAGGTTTTTATAGGCAATTGGAACATTTTCTATAGGTGACCTATAGGGATGCCTATAATCCTATAGAGCTCTATAGGGAATTGGCTTCTATAGGGAATTGGAACATTTCCTATAGGCCACCTATAGACGTTTTTCATAAGGGTGCTTCAATTCTTGCTGTTACCATCTGCACATTATCGGGAAAAAAAATTTTCTGGGAAAATTTTTTTAGATAGGGGCCCCTAAAAAAAAATTGGCCCCGGGCCCCCCCCCCCCCAACCTCTGGGCGGCCCTGATTATACCCTAGGGTGGGGTGGGAGATTCTTATGTCAAAATGTCTTGGGACCCCTTTTTGATCTCTTAATTTAATAATGGAGACCCCTCCTAAATATTTAAGACTATATAACATGATGAAATTCTAATCTTTATTCATGTGAATGCCCGACTATGAAGAAAATACATTTTGCAACACAGGGATGGATCCAGCATGATCTGGTAGGGTGCTCTGGTAGGGTGCTCTGGTGCCGAGTTGTGTCGGTAATGTGTGCCGCCTGCCCATCAACTTGCTTCACTATTGTAATTGTTGTTCACAGCTCGCTTATCATCATGTTATTACTCAAATTACTGTATCTCATTTTGACTGTAATAATTTTTTGCTTTATCATGAAAAATATAACCCCCCTGCACCCACTCTGGCCAGGGCTAGGGGAGTGCACAGCCCCCCCCCCGCAGTAAATCCATCCCTGTTGCAACACACTACAAGAGCTAGAATGATTGCTTCCTTTGGATGATTTGTCTTAGAATTATATTACCTACTGTATATTACAACAATTCTTCCTATTCTGAAACCAGTTGCTATTCTGTTTTTTACAACACTCACCCCCCCCCAAAAAAAAGAAAAACTCAACAAATCAAGGACCCCCTCCAAGGCAATTTTGCCAGCAAAATAGATTAAATTTGATGGTAATTGTTCTGAGAATATATTAACTCATTGAGTGGCAGCATTCTGCCTAGACTTGCCACAAGTCGACCTCAAACGAAACGCAAGCAGCGAGTGTGAGCCAACGTTTCGTTCGAGGTCGACTTGTGGCAAGTATACATTCTGCCCTTGAGTAAAATTGTCTGGCACCAGACGGAATAATACACTAAAGTAGGGACATTGCCACTTGGGTTAAACAAATTTTTAAAAATTCTGCAATGCTCTATATTCAAAAAGCTCAATTTGTAAATTTTAATTGACTTTAATTAAAGTAATATAACTACTTATACTTATAGCTACCTTGCCCCAGTCACTTCAAGTGAACTCTACGGGAGGAGGGGGACATTGAAAATCCCTGGGTTTACTTGGTAAAAGCAAGAATTGAACCATACATTACATGTATATGGAGAGCAGTTTTAAATATATTTTATCATGCAAATACCTTGATAATTGTTCTTACACGTCTTTGGCTTAGAATGGGTACACCCTCCAAAGGTGCTTATTTACAGGGTCCAAAGGTGTAAATATACACTGTCCAAGGTGTTAATATAAACAACAAAAACAATGTATATAATTAAATTTTATTAAATAAAATGTGGAATATTTTACAAATTGCATTACCATCCCAAAGTGTACATAATTTATCAATATAATTAGGACTTAGAAGCTGTTCACATGAGTTTGACTCTGACCCAGCACCCTTGGCTTAGCTCCCCTTGCCCGATCACAAGTAGAAAACCTCCAACCCCCTCTGACAAATCAGTCCAGATCTGCCCAAGAGGCAGGATTTTCTGGAATATTATTAGCAGTGAAATTGTTGCATATTTTCAAGCATGCATTGTAACCTGATTTTAAAGCCTGTTTGAACATCAGACATTGTGGCAATGGCAAGATGGTTCAGCCACATGAATACAATCTTAAAATATCATAAAAACAATGCAATTTAAGGCCAGACAGCCCAACTCCTGCGAACAGCCCTTTATTACACATTTGAAGCATCTCTTGAGGCACCAAAGTACTGTACATGCAGGCACATGGAATTACATACGAGTATGTGACATAAGTCCACCATTGCACAACTTTCTCTGCAACAATGCAAATACAACAAATGCAAATACAATCAAGCTGGAAACGGATTTTATCAGTATTTTGATATGTACATTATGGCTCATGTCTAAAGACACCTGCACTTTGGGCCATTCCATTTAATATACACCCCCCCCCCCCCTGTGGACGAAAATTTCCGAGGGGGGTTGAAAAAGCCGTTTCTGAGGGGTTGTGTGCATCGGCATCCTTTGATCTTTGCGTTTTTTCCAAGGGGTAAGGCAAAAATTTCTTAATTTCTGAAGGGGTGTTTGTATCGGCACTTTGATCTTTTTTTCTTAGGGGTTCAAATTTTATTGACTTCGTCCACAGGGGGGTGTGTACATTAAATGGAATGGCCCTTTCATATTGAAATTGTTCTAATGTTATCCAAACAAAACACATCAGAAAACTGTAACATCAGACAAATGAGCAAATCATTTTTTTAACACAATTTATGGTAAAATGAAGCAACATGTAATAGTATCTGAAACAAACCAAATCACATATTATTCAAAAGTTGTAAACACTGTAAGTTGCATATATGATATAACAAAATATCGTCGCATTTCCAGTGGCAACTAATTATAAATTAGGCCAATTTAAACTCGACTATGAAGAATATCAAAAACTAAAGGTCGTGTTTCAGTTTACAAACCCAGACTTTGGTTTTATAAATATAAACATTATAAACGGTATTAAACGCTATACAAATCCAAATATGAAGGCACATTTTGCCCTAAATACTCGGTCAGAGCCTCAGAGGTGTGTTCTAGTACACAATTAATCTTCTCTCACAGTTTAAAACAAACAATAATACTAACCTTCGACAAATTGTGTATAAATCTTAACGAATTTAACCATTTTGCCACAGATTTTGCCAAAAATATTTCTTAGACGGACAAAGTTGGACAAAGTATTAATAATGATCACTCCTTGCATGAAATTATTGTTTGACTTGATGGCTTAAGTCACAAGATTTTGAAGATGTCAACCTATTTAATAGCTCCATCTCTGACTAAGATTTTCAATAAAAGTTTATCATCCGGAATGTTTCCGACAAAATGGAAAACATCAAAAATTATCCCAATCTACAAATCTGGTGCCAAATGTGATGTCAACAACTACAGGCCCATAGCCATACTCTGCGCTGTCAGTAAAGTTCTCGAGCGTCATATTCACAATCATCTTTACCAGTTTCTCGTGAGTCATAACTTATTACATCATGCCCAATCTGGTTTTCGAAGAAATCACTCGTGTGAAACAGCGCTATGCAAACTTGTGGATATGTGGACATCCAACATGGAGAGCGGCCTCATAAATGGGGCAGTATTTATTGATCTACGCAAAGCTTTCGACATGGTAGATACAGATTTGTTATTACGAAAACTTGCAGTTTACAAATGTGATGATTTGACATTATCCTGGTTTAAGTAATACCTGCAAGAAAGAGACCAATGTGTGCACTTTAAAGGAACTTTGTCATCTAAGAAATCTTCTCTGTATGGTGTCCCCCAAGGAAGTATTCTAGGACCTTTATTGTCAATGATCTTCCATTATATGCCAATTCCAACACAGACATGTATGCTGATGATTCGACAATCCATACAAGTGCTAGAACAGTTGAGGAACTCAATAATAAATTAACTGAGGATATGACAAACGTTCAAGCTTGGTGTACTAACAACAACATGGTAATAAATGACGGTAAAACGAAGGCAATGATGATAACAACATCTCAGCGCGCAGCCACATTAAATTCAAATCTACGAGTAGAATTTAACGGTGTCCAGTTAAAGAATACCAACAATGAGAAAATACTTGGGGTTGTTATGAACGAACATCTTTCCTGGAAACAGCAGATTGACAAAGTAGCAAAATCTCTAATTAAAGGAATTCATCTTCTGAGACAGATCAAAGAATATTTGCCTATTGGTCACCGAGTAATTTACTACAAGTGTTTGTTACAACCTCATGTAGATTATTGCTGTACAGTTTGAGGACAATCATGTCATATTATTCGCATACATAAACTCCAAAAGTTAGCTCTGAGAATTATTTACGACAAACCGAAGCTAACCTCTTCTGGGCCACTATTTAAAGCTGCTGGAGTCCTGCCTATACAGCAAAGAGTAATGCTACGAACAGCAATAATGGTATATAAATCATTAAACAACTGGGTACCCAAGTACATAAGTGACTTATTTGTCTTAAAGTCATCAGTGACAAAACGAATTACAAGAAGCTCAGAGAACAACAAACTGTGGATACCGCGAACGAAACTAACAATTAGGCAGAAAACGTTGAAATTCAGTGGTGCAACATTATATAACAGTTTACCACGTGCGACCAGACAATCAACGTCATTAAGCTCCTTTAAAATAAGAGCCTATAAATACTTTTTAGATACTTATATATAAGTTATTTGTTTGTACGACTTTTATATGTTCTTGTTGTACTGATGTCCAATTTAATGTGTAGTTTTAATAGTAAATTTGTAATAAGTAGACGATAACAGTTGAACAGAAGGCCCAGTGTAAGATTAGCGTTGCTAAACTGGTTTTTGTATAATTGCACCTTCTTTAAATAAAGTTTATTATTATTATTATTATTACTACTATTATTAATGTTAATTTATCCCAAAGTTTGAATAAATTAATCCAAGATTGCATTATTTGCATAATAATGTACTTGTCATTGACCAATCAGAATACATAGAAGACCGGCCGGTGCCAGGGCCTTTTCCCGCCTTCCCAATGACAAAAAGGGAAAAGCCCTGGGAACGAGGTTGCGGAAAATGATCAAGATAGTGACTTTGATTGATTTACATATTGTATTGACATGTGACTGTTGACATTGTTTTTTAGTCTTCAATATTTGAGTGAGTCGTGCTTTGAAAATGATCATATTATCCAACCCTTGAGTTGTTTTGTTTTTCAATTACCCAATCTTTTACTCACTCAAAATTTTGTTCACCCAGCCCGTTTCTCTTCGGTGCAAGTCCCCGCTACAAGCAATGACCAGTCTCTAACAACTGGGAAGGCTCTTTGTCAGCAGAGTTGATATAAAAGCGCTGTGTTTCTAGTGAGGCTGACACTTAAAACCAATTACAATGGCTTGTATGTGCTAAAATAAACTGGATTGACACTTCATCACAGAATAAAGACACAGGCAAAAAAGCGTAACCGCTGCCACGCCATGATTCGCAATGATTCGTCATGAAAATGCTTACGCCATGGTCCTATCCAGTGCGCTTATGAGAGGCATTCACCCCCTGGACTTCAGCCATTTTGAATATTATCAGGGGGGGGATGCCTCTCATAAGCGCCTGGCTAGGACAATGGCGTCAGCATTTTGATCACGAATTACGGTTAAGCCAAAATCATGAGGAAAAACATAGAAATCGATCTTCTGTTTGTCTTTATTCTGTGACCGCATGCTCAATGCTGTTCACACACATATATATATATATATTGTTTAATTTTGACTTTCGGTGGAATGACCCTCAAATTTTTCTCAAATTTTTGAAAAAATTAATTTTTTTTTTGTTTTATATGATGCCTATGTTATCAAAATATACTCCTATGTTGTTTTCTCCGTGATTTTATGCCTAAAATGTATTTATTTTAAGGGTTTTTTACTGGATGTTCACTCGTTGCTATGGAAACAGATTTGTTTACCATTTGTTTTTTGCCTATAAAAGCGAATTTATTTACAAAATTTTCGGTAAAAAGCGTGGGGTATTTAGGGAAGACTGGGCTCTAATCTAAGCTTTTCCCCAGGCCCCCTACGAAACGCGCAGACGAAATAAAAAACAACATTCTTTCTAACATTGTGATCGAGAGTTATTTTGCGAAAATACAATGGGAAAATTTCCTACACAGAAGCGTAAAAAACGCCAATTTTGTGCCAATCGACATACTAAACGTTCTCGTGTTGAATATGAGGGAGAGGGCGAGCCAGTAACAGGGGCGGCGGAACAGGGGGGGCTAGGGGGCTAAAGCCCCCCCAGAAGTAAAAGTGGGGGGGGGCTTAGCCCCCCAGAAAATTTGAATTTTTTGAAAACAATTTGATAATTAGGGAAAAATTTAGGTTATTTTTTGAAAATTTAGGTATAAGGGGACTAATTTGCAATATTTTGTTTAAAAAAAGTGTATTTCCGAAAAATTTTTTTGATATAAGTCCGAAAAAATTTTTTTCGTCCCTTTTTTTGTATATTGTATCCCTAAAGTGGTACACTGACCGAAATTTTTTTGGCGACGGGGGGTGTGGGGGGGGGGAGGTCGCCGAAAAAATTTAGCCCCCCAAGAACTAAATCTGTTCCGCCGCCGCTGGCCAGTAATGCAAGAAAATAACGAGGAAAGCAAGGTTTCTTTGAGTGCTGATGAGGGCAACGTGGGCGCTATTCCAGCTGGAATTTCAGTGTCCTACAGGAAGCTTCAGCCTCGTGTTCGGCAGAATTCCAGTGAGAAAAGAACCCCTAAACCTTCAACAAAAAGTTCTCAAGGCACTTATGGATTCAGGCTTTGTGATATGGAACTTATTGGAAATGTTTTTTCCGTATTTGTCAGCTTCCCAGAATGTATACAACACAATGGAAGAAAATAGTATCAAACGTAAAGATTGTGCTTCTAAACTCCACCTCACTTGCCACGTTGCAAAGCCTAGTGCAAATCTGTTTTTTCGCCCTGTACAAAATGAAGATGTTGATGGAACAAATCCTGTAGACTGTGGTATTTGATGTGACGGTACCTGGCAACGAAGGGGACATTCATCATCTAACGGGTGTGTTACGGTTATGTCGATGGATACCGGGAAAGTTCTTGATGTTGAGACACTGAGTCACTAACTACATTTTGCAAAAGAGGCAATCAGTGAACTTTTTCCAGTGAACTACTGGATATTACTCCTGGCAAGTATACAGAAGTGGCTTGTCAACTTGAAGACAAGTTGAGAGTTTCGCATGCAGAACACAAATCCACGCCCGAAGTTAAAAAGAGGCGTAAAGTGATGAGAGGACTGAAAAAAACAAAAGTGTGACAAAAACAAACAGGAGGAGGGAGTAAAGTATGGTGCTGGAGAGTTCTATTGACTTTTAGGGACATGAAGTGTTTTTGGTAGCCAATTACATAGTATGAAAAGTTTAAACTCTATTTTCTCCAATAAACGATTTTCGCAAGGTTTGTAATCTGCCAACAATGATATCTCAAAAACAATTTAACAGATGTGGCTAAAATTTTCAGAGGATGTTTACTTCATCAAAAGCCATGCAATGAACTAGAATGAAGTCATTAGGTCAAATACTTTTTGTGCTATAAGCAAAAATTCATGCTGATCATGATTAAATTTCAGGCACACATATTGTTTCATTCAGAACTTAGAAACTATTCATCTGATTTAAAATCTTTTAGTTCGTTGCATGGGTCTAGTAGTGCTTATTATTTTCCCAAAGTTTCGTAGACAAATCTTAAATTGCTTTCGAGTTATCATCGTTGGCGCAATGGTCCGCTGCAAGGCATGTCGAGCTGTTATCTTGGTAACCATGGCAACAGCATATGTCGAACTCACATAAATGTAAATACTTTTCTATGGGCTTTCATAGTATACCATTTAAACTTTATTTCTAGTTTTAAATATAAAAAAAAAATTTGAGGGTCATAAAAAGTTTTTTACTCTTGACATATACAAGGTTGCGCGAGTTTTTGCGAGGTATGGCGGGTGTCCGGGGGGGGTCACTAATTCAAACAATGCCGGACAAGGGGGGGAGGGGGGTCTGAAAATCCATCATTTGGTCGGACATCCTTTGTGAATGGCCCCTTGTCGTTGTTTCTCTCTTTGGCTTAATTCTTTCTCCTTTTTGCATTTTTTTCTTTCTTTCTTTACTTCGTTCTTGCACAGGGAAAACTAGATTCCCCTTATTACGTTTCGTAGCGCTTTGCACTGTGGTTATAGTGGTATCACTGATGAAGATAGCGGCCTCGAATGAAAATATTGAATGTTTTCGCGAATATTTTGCTGTTGGCTATTGCGCACCTGATCCTAGCTTTTTTAAAAGTTCTAGCACGGGTCAGGACAAAAAATAAGCCAACTTGAATATCAGTGATACCACTATAACCACAATGCAAAGCGCTACGAAAACGTAATAAGGGGAATTTAGTCTTCTATTATCCAGAACAGTTTGTTGTTACTGTGACATTGATATTGTGTGTATAGTGCCAATAAAAACAAAACCAATTCGTTCATACTTGTGATTGCACACGGAGCAAACGACGTTTCAAAACAAGACGCGCAAAATTTGTGAAACGTGATAAAGTACATTACAAAGTCTCAAGTGAATTTCAATTAATTAAAGGAGTTTTGGAGTTAATTGAAGGAGATGGAGGTAATTCAAGTCACCGTTTTTGAGATGATTAAACGCCATGAAATTTCGGCAATGTGCAAGAAATTTACTTTGATAAATACCCCTTTCAGGAAACTGGCGGAAAATACTCCTCCGATCGGGGCTTCGCAAACGCAACATCATGCAGTTCTGGGGCAGCATGCTCCTGGACCCCCTTAGTTACCCCCAGCCCCCAGTAACAATTTGTTCTCGACAGCATTGAGTGAACTACACTACGATGCTCATTAATTTAATTTTAATAATTTATTTGATCTTATTTTATTAAACTTTGTCTAGTACATACAAATACGTTTATACAAGTTAAACTTATTACAGACATGGAGACTGCACTATATGACACAAACAATACAGGCACATACAGTACAGCTATTTCAATTCAGGTTGTCGCCCGAGCAAAGCGGAAAAGTCGAATACGAGCGCGAATTAAAGGCTGCTGGGAATCGCTAATATTAAATTTATTAGCGATTCCGAGCAGCCTTTCGCGCTCGTATTCGACTTTTCCGCTTTGCTCGGGGGACAACCTTAATTGAAATAGCTATATGCAATTCAGAGCCAATTTTGCCAATGGGCAATACTAATTAATTTGCCAATACCAATTTTAGACATTTTATAGATTATTCAAAAGTTTTCAAATTTAGGTAAGCAAATCTTAAGTGCTAAAATACTCACCAGTATAAAACATTGAAAATGTTAGTCAGGTTAAAATCAAGGCAACTCATTTTAATGGTTGGTGATATGCAGTAATTCGAAATAAGTATAATATTTACATTAGTTTGCATACCATTTAAATACTATTCGTTCTGGCAGGAACCGCGGAGCAGGGTGGCTCGCTGGGCCGCTTTAGCCCCACCAATAATTTTTCCGTATAGTTAGTTTCTTAATTTCGGATAATAAATTTTAGTTGTGTTCGGTACAAATGTTTAATTTGGCCAAAATGAAATAACTTGGTCCAGTAAGACTTAGACACATGCAAAAAGTATCTACCATTTTTCGATAACAGTTAAATTTAGAAGCATTTGCGCCATTTCAAAGGCCTAAATTTCAAAATTATCTCGGTGGGCATGCCCCCGGACATCCCAAGCAATCTCATGCAAGGCATTCGGCGCTGGTGTAAGCCCCACCAATCCCCAAAACGCTCCGCGGTTTCTGTCTGGACTACGCGCTTACATACTTTATATCACATAATACAGATAAAACTACTTGGCAGTATAATATTGCTATCATAACATGTATTTTTCAACATGAGCTCCACCTTTGAATTTACTATATGAGTAAATTCTTAAACACGTCCGAATTTATCATTATGATAAATTCGCGGCACATTTTGAATTTATCAATAGAGTTAATCATAAAACCACAATCATTGCACAAGGTTTCTTGTTATAAATGTAAAGGCACTAGAAGGGAGGCTGGTCGCGCGGGGGCGGTGAGTTTTTCATGTTTTTTAAAAAAATAGTTTTTAAAAAAGTTTTAAAAAGTTTTAAAAGAGTTTTGAAAAGCAAAAAACGTTTAAAAAGTTAGATTTTTAAAAAAGTTAAAAAATTTTAAAAAGTTAAAAAAATGAGGGTTAGGGGTTAGTGGTTAGGGTTAGGGGTTAGTGGTTAGGGTTGGGGTTGGGGTTAGGGTTAGTGTTAGGTGCCGCGAATTTATTATTATGATAAATTCAAAATTTGCCGCGAATTTATCATAATGATAAATTCGGACGTGTTTAAGAATTTACTCATATAGTAAATTCAAAGGTGGAGCTCATGCTGGTATTTTTGTAGATTCCAGTCTTTTTTCAGCCCATGCATGCATACGTGGTTGCCACCGTAGTCACAATTCGTCAGGAGTGTGGTCCACTGGTTCCACTGGTTCTGATATGAAATAAAAATAAAGAATATTTCGTTATAATTTGATCTCATTGAAAAAAAAAACGAATTCAATAACTGTTTTACTATACATTATTTTGATTAATAACTCTTTCGACAAACCGCGATGATTTGCCGTACAAAATCATTTGCCGGTTTAGTCCTCAAAAAAAAGCAGTGAAATCGAATATCCTAGGAATATCGCCTCCCAGGGGGGTGGGGCGAACACCCTAGGAATATTGCCCCTCTTTAGTACATTCGCCCCCATATATGCGATGTGGTTTATTCAAATAATTTCGTGATACTTTCATCTTATTAGTGCCTTACACGTTTGAGAATTTAACTCTGTAAAACTAAAGCTTTTTTGTCTTTTTTTTGAAACGTATTATTGGAGTATTGGCAAGCCTTTACCATTCAGAGATTGACAAACTAATATTGAAACTGTAAAAAACAGTTTCATATATACGCACATTCACTAATGAGTAATGACAACTTATAAGCCACACATTTTCCGATAACGACAAAACACTTGTGTAGCCTTTAGTCGCTCTTAGTGACTAATAATTTTTTTGAGGGGGGGGGCAAAAAATAATTTTGGGGGGCATTTGCCCCCCCCCCCCC